>JAPQRP010000014.1:20436105-20456816 GCA_037367295.1 Apogon hyalosoma
GGTTGAAGATGGACCTGTGGAGTTGAATTAATGAAGAATTCAGACCCGAGCATAGCATTTACAGTTTATGTAGACCAGAGGGAAATGGTTTAAAATGCATAATTCCATTCCCATTTTTAAAAAAGCAAAATATCACTCCTTTAAGAGGAGCCAAAGAATCACTGAAGCCAGAGTTAAATGTTCTTTGGGTAATCACTAACTCATTGATCGTGGTTTGTTTAATTCTTTCATCTTTTTTATGCACCATACAGCAATTCAAAGAAAATTGTACATGGTTTTGCCAGTGGAGAAGTAGTGAATCAATATTTAGAGAACTTAATCATTATCTCTGTCTTATTTTCTGTAACTAGACAGTTATAAATGGTATGACACATATTGACAGGACCAACAAAAAAACTGGCTCACAGCCGGTGCTAAAAGTTGGATTTCTTTTAACAAAATGACTTCATCCACAGATAAAAGTGGGGGTATAGTGGGAGTTTCTTAGGTACACTGTACTAGAGGGTATGAACTAAGACTACATGGCTGTCTTGCTTCCTACATTTGTGGGGGTTGTGTGTGTGTGTGTTGCAAACTGTTCTTCCGTTCAACCTTGCAGAGGAGAGCAGTACATGCTGTGCACAATAGTCACATCTCCCACACATAAGCATGCCGCCTTCCTTTCCTGCTGCGCAAACAGACCATTGCTCTTAATTGGGCCATTGGGGGGAGAGCCCGTGTGTGTGTGTGTGTGAACGACAGATAAAAGGCATAAAGAGAAAAAGGGGGGCCAGTTTAAAGATGTGCTGGTCAAATCTCAATGAAGATCATGGGTTATGTTACTTTCGGCGGCATGGGATTGGAGAGCGAGGGCACGATAGGAGGGCGCAGTGTGTGTGATTGTGTTAGAATAGGTGAGACAGCAAAATATAAAGATGCCATGTCAGCACTGCCACTTACCTTGCCAAAAGAAAGTGGGACAGGAAGGCAGCAGAACATGTGTGTGGGCGGTGATGTGGAGGACAATAACTATGCAAGTGTGTGTTTGCTCTACCTGTACAATATTTCCCAATTATTAGGGTAACATATTGAGCTTTGAGGGCTTCGTCTTTTGATTTACATGTATTTTATCTTGCTTTGAGTGTGTGAATGTGCATGGTGTTTAAATGTGTGCTTGTTTATGTGCCAACCCTATGCCCCGTCTCTCCTCTGCCATCTGTGCTCCTGGCATGGCTCCTTAGTGTCGGTAATGAAGAGGAACGCCCCAACCCTCCCTCCACACGCAGATACTAACACACTCTCTGCGTTTCTGTCGTCTCCTTGTCTTTCTCTTTAACAATCCTTTCCTCTTTCAATGTTCTTTCTTTACCCTCAAATGGCTCTGCTGCATTGAAAGCCACACACATACCTGCCAATAACAGATCTGTCCTAGGTATCTCCACTTTTGAAACGCCCTCCTCAACTGCATCTCTTCAAAATCCGTTTGACTTGGTATTGATTTTTTTTAAACAGAGCCTCACAGCGTGTTGCCTCTTAAGTTCAAATGGCTGAATGCTCTCCTCCCACCCAAATGAACAAATCCTATAAATACTGCACATCTCATTGGCGCTCTGAAAGGGACCCCTGAAGAGCTCTGAAACACACACTGATAACTTATCCGAATCTACGATAGTGCATATTCACAGACACGCCATGTGTGGTTCATGAATTTGAGCAAAGTATATTGGCTTAGATGTATCCTCAAGTCTGGGAGCTCTAAATCAGCCAAATGAGAAGTTTTAATTTAACATGAGCATAACTCATTGAATTATGCCAGAGCTAAAATAACATCAAAACTGTCTGCTCTTAGGAAGCATATTGTCAAAAAATTGGTAGCATATTTGGCATACAACAAAATACACCCACTGACAGAGCCCACAGATAGTATTGCTTTCAATTTAAATCCAGCAGCATTTAAAAAAAAATATTAGACCGCCCCTTGTTTTCTTCAATTTCTTGTTAATTTTAATGCCTGGTACAACTAAAGGTACATTTGCTTGGACAAATATAATGATAACAACAAAAATAGCTCATAACAGTTTAATTTCAGAGCTGATATCTATCCATTGTCCATGTTTCCTTGATTATAACCAAAATCACTTCAGTTCTTACATCAATATCTATGTCATTGTACTGACAAAAACAGTGTTGTTATTCGTTCCATGTTTTCTTTTCTGTCTGTTTTAGTCACATGATACACACAGGAGTTAATACTTGACTGTATAACAATTGTTTCTGATGACATTTGATGGTCTAATAATTTTTTCAACCATTGTAGATCAAACCATGTACTGAAATATGGCATTAAGGTTTGGACTAACTTTGACTTTTTTGACATATTTTCATGGATGCTTAAAATAACTGGCCATCTAAGAGTTCGGTCTTCATAAAACCTTCCATTATACGCTAAATTAATTTACATAATAACCACTTAAAACAAAGCTGCTGCTCTAGGTGAACCAGGACAGACAGTTTATTCACTTTAAGTGCATTCCCTTGGTTCGTCTCTATTGAATTCAAACACCTCCACACTCCATCACACCCTTGTTTAGGCTCTGGACCATTTCGAGGGCAGTAGGTTCAGGAGATTTTTGGATGCCACACATTGCCAAAGCCCAGGTCCAATGCCCTTTTTCCTCCTGCCTGCCTCCAATGATTTCTCCCTTGTGCCAGTTTGGCCTGGAGCAGATGGGTCGGTTCAGCATGGCATCACACCAGCTGAAACAGTGGCATGTCAAACAGGCGGTCACAGGCCTGGGTGAGCCAAGCCATACAGTACTGCCATATGGGAATTGTGTAAAATCACATTGGAGTGCATAGCCCCATTGGCCTGAAATTCAGAATAAATACATAAAATGCCAGAGTATATATGAGCTTATCTGAAAGCACACATAGACACATTCCAGTGAGTATTTACCAGAATGTAGATGAAATCTCAAGGTTGCATGATGCAATGTAACTACACACGATCAAACTAACAATCATTTCAGGACATTTCTGACCCCAGACAATTACACACTGATCATCAGACAATCAGAATCACATAGACCCCACTCAGCAGAGGAGACTTGCACTCACACTATTCTATAGCACACTCATCAGCCCTGGTAGTAGCTCTCATTTACACAAAGACACACACACACACACCCTCCCCTCTGTCCTCTGCACACAGTGATGATGGCCTGTGTTTGGGAGGTTAATGGCTGTTTGCTCCTCACAACCTTCACACTTGATTAATCCAGTCGACTGGTGTCTGGATGGCTGGGCCACAACGCCGAGACACCAAAGCCCTCCCTGCACCTGTCCTCATAAGCTAACTACAGTCATTAGAAATGCTGATGCAAGACTCAGAGTGGTGTGTGCAAAGTGTCATCAGTTCTAAAAAACAGGCAAGACAGAGATGCATATCAAAATATGAGCAATCTGTGTTATTTTAGTGGATTGTGTTACAAAAAAAAAAAAACGAAGACTGACGAGTGACCTCACTACCTTTAATAGACAAAGGCAAAACAAAAGGACATTTTAGAACCTAGTTACAATGTAAGGAGGTCATTTGTGTTTTAGTATAAGTCCATATTAATTTGAGTGGGCCATTTACTTATTGCAAACAATGTTTGATTTTCATTTGAAACTAAGGAAATGCTGCTGTTACCCAAAGCTTATTTTTTTAGAATCACTGTGAACTGTACTAAAAAATTTATCTGGCAGACTCAACCTCAGTGTTGCCGTTTATTGCTGGAAAGGTGCTAAAACTTGAAAGACTCTGAAAAACTGTACACATTGGCAAGTAGTTAGGATGGTGGTAAAGCAGCACACAGTAAGCCAACAATAGTGGATGGAGTGGAAACACTGCCTAATTGACAGTGTTTTAGTTTATTTAGTGCAATAACATTTGTGGCAGCTGTGTGGAAAACAGTTTTAAGACACTGCAGTGTTGCACTGGTACATTATGAGAGTAAATGGTTAAGAAAAAAAATGGAATACAAGGAAAACGAGCATCTTCTTATGTTTTAAATTAAACAATGACATACTTTAAGGTCACTGCAAAGCTAATATTCACTGCCTAAAATGATTACTCATTTTGGAGCTACGCTGAGTTTATTTTCTTCCAACAGTGAATCAAATAAACTGTATATTAGTTTTTTTGACAGTGAGAAACAGAAAAGGCCCAAGTCATATTGAATATTAAATTATAAACAAATTATAGTACATATCACCCTCTTTTGAGAGGGTAAAATAGTATTTAATAATGGTTCATACCAGAATTTTCTTGAGGACAAAAACAGTCAGCAGTTTATTAAGTTTATTTATGAAGGGCAAACATCTTAAATATATTTCGGCAAAACTCTCTCTTTATGTTGTTTATGGATACAGTAAGATAAATGAAAGTCATCCATTACAGCTGTGAGTATATGGTTGTGAACAATTTTAGGATACATTTCTACACAATCTGGATGTATAGTTTAATCTCCTGTGGTATTTATAACACTGAAAAGTAATAAACAAAGTCAAACATCTCATTTAAATAAAGCTGCCATGTGGAAGGAGATGGAAGAGAAGCAGTTTGTGAAACAGGCTACAAATAAAATGAGAGGTTGAAGGTGTCAGAGAAGCCTTTTATATTACACTATAAATAAAAGTAACATATTTTTCATCACATCCTAATGGACTATAAAAAGATGAAATTCAGAAAACAGATATTGTCCCCACATATGCACAAATTATCCAACATTATACTGTACACTGCACCAAACACAGTGTTTGATATTGTCATTGGCTGAAGGCAAAACAACATCCAGAAAAATCCCCCCCAAAAATGAGGGCAGTAAATACACCACTGCACATCAACAGAGGGTCATTATTACCATCATTATTATGGTTATTGTTATTAATTATACATTTATTTACTTATTTATTTAAGGAACATTTTAAATATTTTGCCTTTGTCTAAAAAATTAACAGGATGTGCATTACTACAAAGCTGTTTTTTTTTTTTTTAGCATACTATGACTACTCCAACTCCCTGTTACACCTCCTCTTTGTCCATTCTTTTTCATTATTTGTACTTGAATCATCATCTCAGAACTATTGTTTCCATAAATCAGAATTCAAATGCTTTTTTCCTTTAGTAGTTAATACTATAAAGTACATACGCAAAATGGCTTATGTGTGAGGACAACATAGGTTATAGCTGTGGAAAAACAAGACTTTTGATATATATTATCTTTTTGTTAAGCCCTTTTGTGTAAAACATTACACTAAAAGGTCTGGAGGTTACTTTGGTTAGCTTTTAATTAGAATTTCTCTTTCCCAATCTAATAAAATAAATTTAAATAAAAATAAAATAATTATATAAAGGGGAAATGCTGAAATTACTGAACAGGATATTTCTGTGACATTAAAAATCCTAAACTTTGAATACCTCGCAAATTAATCCTAATTAAAGCTAAAGGTGGCCAATACATTTAAAGCAGAAAAGTATTAAACAGTTCAAAGCCTTTTTTTTTTTTTTTTTTTACTGTGATATGAATATAGAGTTCATGCCTTGCGTTAAATTTCATTTTCTGGGCAGCTGTTGTATTTGCGACAGATTACTCTTCATGGTGAATGACTAAACCTGCAGCACATAATTGTGTTATCCAACAAATTGATAACAAAAGCTGCTAAATGCTAACCAGAGCATAGTAAGCAGTCATGATTAGTAATTGAGCCTGTTTTGTGTGTTCAAATGCTAGAGGTGACATTGGCAATATTTTTAATTTAGTCAAAAAATATGTGTGAATATTTTAACATTATGATGGATAGCGAGGATCACCAAAGTTATTATCCTGTCCATCATTATTCATATGTGTCTGAAACAAAGTACCGTGGGTATGTAATGAGACAATAACTGTACAGTTCTATGGATTTTACTAGTCTATGCAATCATCTTGAATTGTTTGTTTGATTTTGCAGTCAGGTATGCAACCTCTTGGAACTTGGAAATTCTGACTTCCCAGTTTACATGAAAGGCACTACCATATGACCCCAAATGTTGTTTTCAACCAATATTCAACCAATGACTAGATGCACAAATCTACAGATTTCCCTTTGAGTTATAAATGCAACAGCACAAGAAAAGAACAGGGACACATTTAAAATGATGTGGATTAAAATCAATGACTTTTTATGGGTTATGTTTTACCATTTTCAGTGTAAAACCATGCATCAGTGACTGATGTAAAATGTATTTGTTACTTACATTTAGTCATTGCAGAGAAGCCTTAACAGGTTTGGTTCCATGGTGACAAAAACCTGTTAGTCTGCTAGTCTGCCCACAAATCAGAAAGTGAGGTGGTTGGCTAAAATTAAATTTACAGAGGTGGGACTATGCAAATTCCTTACTCAGAGACCCAGGGGTGTCATTTTATGATTCATGACCAGTAAAGGTGTTAACTGCCTTCATTGACTTTCAGATTCAGAGGGGTGTTGTTTAAAATGAGCTAAGTAATAGCAAAATTGGAAAATGTGTTTTAGCTGAGCCACACAGACAATGTCTATATACTGAACATTATACGTTAGCATTAGATTGAGACTTTTTCTTAAACACCCTTACACTATTTTTTGCCTCAGTTATTGTGTAGGCACCACTGCAGCATCATCATTTACCAAAATGTTATTATATACACATACCATATGTGGAAAACGGAAGGTGAAATTACTTTTCTACTGCTATGAAATGTGGTTTATGGAAAGGCTGAGTTTTTCAATAGAGGCAAGTGACCCATATGGGCTTATTTTTCTGTAAAAGCAAAAGCAGATTGGAGCGATAGTTATATAAGGCTGTAGAAGTTAATATGGTTTCTATGGAAAGAGACAGGATTTACTTTGCTCTTCGGAGTTATCAGGATAAGACCTTCTTTGACAATAATGCCATTTGGCTCCTATCTTAAGATATCATATTTCCTATCTGAAAGAGGCACAGGCCTATCGCTGCAGATCTAATGAAAAGCTGTGTGTGTGTGTGTGTGTGTGTGTGTTTACATCTGTGTAAGTTTGGGCGTGTGTGCTTGTGAGCCATCTAAATGGCAACCGTCTGCTAACAGCAAAGATGGAGTGATGGAAATAAAAGATACAAGAGGATAATGCTGATAGGAATGCAAGGAGACATCTACATCAAAATGCACCTCCATTCTTTCATCTTTTCCATCCTCTCTGCTTATTTTGTTGTTGCCTCTGACTCTTTCCTGTTCTAGATAAGACTCTCCACGACCCTTTATCACCGTTCTAACCTACTCTTCTCTACCTTTAAGGTATCATCTTCTAGCCAATATCAAAGAACTCCTGTTCTGCTGTACCTGTGGGGACAGACGTTTCTTTAAAATGAGGGTATTCTGGTTGGAGAGATGTGTTTGTGTAGGTGCATGAGAGGGATTGGGCAATGGTAAGTGGGGGTCTGGCAGTCAGTCCAGGACACTGTCACATGCTGATACAACAGCAAAACAGCCCCCCTGTGGCCACTTCCAAAACGTCTTCTGCATGGTGCAGCATCACAAATAGGGACAAGGATAGGAGGTGGCCAAGTGTGTCTGCACAGAAGAGTTGGAAAGTGTGGTTATGGTGCTGAAGGCTGGGTTGCCAAGAAAGAGGAAGAGGAAGAAGAGAGTGAAGCAGCAGATTATAACCCCCAGCCATGATTATCTACGCCTGCCGCTCTGACCCCCCGTGCCAATTACAGAGATAAGGCAGCCTATGCCTCTGTGAGTGTGTGCACATGCCCACGAGTATCTACTTTGCTTTCTCTGAAGCAAAATGTGTGTGTGACACTTGCTCACACACAGACATTTGTATTCCAAGCCTGTTATCAGGGGCCACACACTTTCTCTCTTTTTCACTGTTCTCACCCCTGAGCTGAAGGTGTGTATGGTGCTTTAGCATCCATGACAAGATAACTGCGGCTGATAGCTTCTAGAATTGCAGATAGCCACCGCTGGAAGACACATTTAAGTCGGGAAGATGCTGAGGGGACAGCAGATTGATTTCAAGAGGCAGGAAATTAATCATACATTTCACCCTTCCTTTCTAGAAATTTAGAACTCTCGTCAAAGCTTAAAACAAGACGACCTTCTTTCCATCCTGCATCCTATCTGCTCATTTTTCCTTTTCACACTCACCGTCTACTTCTTATCAGTTTACTTCCTCTCATTTTTTTCACCTCCACCCTTTTCACATCTCTTGCCCTTGCACACTAGAAGATGGTCTTGTGAAAAATACTGATTTATGATTTTAACCTCATTTCCCAATGTGCTGTGCGAGAAGGGCTGGTCCTGTGGGGCAGCCATCAGTCCTGTTGGGCAGTATGGCTCTCGACAGCTCTCAGATACAGCTGCTTCTTTCATTAACGGCTCTGTAATGAGTCAACAGCTAACCTGTCACTGGTGCATTGGAAGGAGGGGTACACAACATCTGAGCTGGCCTGGTAACATCCTATTTCAACACAAAACTTCTTTCCTCTATGAGCTTGTTAAGCTCCGATTGATTCTAGCAACTGTGTGTCTGTGTTTTTCTAATTCTGTGAAAAACAGATGCAAAAGAGGCTCTTGCCCCAAATGGACAAGGAAAATCTTTGTCTATTGATGATGGAGTAAAAAGTGCTTTTGAATTTCTTCACTTGAGCAGAATACAAAACTTATTCGTTTGAATTGGTCTAAATAGGAATTTGCAAGCTCCCTTTGCACACAGCCTTCATTGAGCTTTTGTGCTAATGCATTCATTTACTTAAAGAGAGACAGAACAAGTCTGTGCTACTTTCGGCAGGGCTACTATTCACCAAAACTACATTGTTAGTCCTGCAATACTTAAAGATGCCCTTTTGAAGTTCAAGACAACAGTGAAAAATTTGAATAAAAAATAATTCAACTTAATTATGATCCCTACAAGAAGTTAGATGTTAATTATGTTTAAATGCAATTACCACGACTATGAACACACCTTAAAGCACATAATGTAGTGTAATCAGACAACACGCTCTCTGTTTACACGGCTAAAGGAAATTATCTAAGAAGTTATTGGGGAGTTGTCCAAGAATCCCTACACAAACTATACTTACCACACTGTATATTACAAAAAGAACCTGAAGGATAACATCAACAATAGATTTTAGCACCCAGCCAATCACCATATAAATTGTGGCCAGAGGGCATTTGCTAAGTAGTGTCTACAGATCAAATCTGTCAAGTCTAATCGAGCAAGTCTTTTTTACTGGCTATTTTGTAGTTTGTACATAGGCTACAGCATTGGGTAATTTAATAAGCATCACAGAAAAGCCTCAAATCCAGTGCAGTGCAATGTCCTGGAAGGCATCTGCAAAATGTGTAAAAAGTAATCTGGAACAAGACTTGTGCACTTAAGACTTAAAGCTAAGTTGTCAGTCCCCTAGTATTAGCTGGGTTTGCTAAGGGTAAATTACAGCTTGTTACAAGTGAAAATGGCTTTAACAACTTGACTGCTTAAGCCAGTCTGCAAAAGGGAGGGCATGCAATCTTCACACTACTGAAGTCCCCGGGGGCACTGAGCAAGACAAAGCTGCCACTCTGATGCCCAACAAGCTCCAAAAGCTGTTCAGCCGACCAGGAGAACAGGAGTGGCCTTGTTTAACATTCTGGCTCCCAGACCTTTTCCGGTGAAAACACAGACAATGCACCTCTATCTCTTCCAAATAAAAGACTTGGAAAAAGTAGCTCAGGTACAAGCAGACACAGGAACATTGGTGTGGACAATTCTTATTAGACAAAAAGGGCAAAGAGACCATTTCCTCACCCGCTGAGGTCTACTGAGCAGACCGCCTCAGGTGTCTTAAGTTCAGAAACAGAAAGGACAGGAGGGAGAGAGGAAGTAGTAAATAGGGGAAGAAAACGTACACAGTGCAGTGCACACCTTGTTAGATCTCGTTCATGTTGCATTACTATAAACCCTCTTTCTTTTTCTGTCTTTAATTAAATTGACACTCATTTGACCATGAGGGGTCGTCAGAGTCTGTATCCACTTTTCCTGGTCCCTGCAACTCCATCCCCGCCTTTTTTTTCTCTCTCTCTCCTTAGGTTTCTCCAAATTGATCAGGAGAAAAGTCACCAGAATGTTTTTTTTTTAAACTGAAAATTTCCCTGGAATAAAGCAGTGCTTTAAAAATATATAAACACATGACAGAATATAAATCTAGGCTATGAAAGGTGACTGGTTTTATACAAGCATGGTCCATCACCCTCACAGCATGTCCTCCATCTTGAGTATTGTCCTTTCAATTCCAGGTAGTTGGCAAAAATAGCTCTTTGGGTCATTTGTGCAATAATGTAAAAAGGGGAATGTTTTGGCTGATGAGTGGCTTTTACCTACAACACAAATGTGTGACCTTTGGTAATTGTTCATTTAATGCCCTCTTCCACCCACAGCTGACTAATGATAGGAGTTAAAGCACGTTTATTAGCAGCTGATTACCCAAGTAACAAGAAAAAAAAAATGTAAGGACTGGAGGGACGTAATGCCACTCAAAGAGCATCAGAATTGCAGCATTTTTTTTTTTCCAGTACTCGTTTACCAGAACAGTCATCTGGATGTTAGTGATTTTTTCTGCGGATGAAGCCCTGTATATGCGAGTTAAAACTGGCCAAAAATCACTGAGCAACTGCAAAATAAGGTTAATGTAATCTAAGTTAGTGCCAGTTTTGTGTGTCTTATTTTAAGCAAATCACAGAGCCAGTGGGAGAGAGATTTTCACTAAAAGTCCATCAATTGCCTAGAGTAATCAGTCATCCTCTAGCTGATCAAATGTAACAGTGATTAAAAGTGGTAGAGGGAATAGAAATTTACAAGGTCACATTAACTTTACCCAGGAGAAAGCTAAAGGTCATGGTACACTGGAATGTAAACATTTGCAGGCCTGTGTGGATAAACAAACAGACATAAATATGCAATTCATCACGCATGGATGCTTCTACAAACCCACACACACCCTTACACAGTCAGTTCCCGCTGCAGTTACTAAAATGTTCTGATTATCTATTCGTTTGAAGTTCATATATGCTTCAAAGCGCTTCTCCATTAGGTCATTTCTGTTTAACATTTTAAGAGGCATTTGGTTCATTTCTATTAAAAATGCAGCGAGAACAAAGTATAATAAAATGTGTGGAAATTAAATTAAGTTACAACCACGAAGGAGATATTTACAAAATGTGTGTCGTTCTTTTTGGTTTTAAAAAAGATGCACACATGAGAAATCACTAGCAGTAATGTATGGAATTCTTCATTTAATCAATTCTGTTTGTATTAATTCATTTTTAGGATCAGAAGGATAAATGTACAAAATGTTAATTTGTTAACCACTGTGAGCTGTACTATTAATTTTGGTAATCTGTCTTGGAATTACAGTTTTGCTAATATACATCTGCTGGTATTAAATAGCATAGCATTTCTCAGGGTGCACAGATGTACATTTTTATGTTAATAACACACAACTCTTAGTGGCTCATTGCATCACATTTGGCCTGGAGTTTTGAATGATAAAATGAACATTCAATAAAAAAAAGGCTATTCTCCACTGGAGCATTAAATTGCTTTTTAAAAATCAAATCCCACTCGGAGCATCTCCTAAATAAATTTTATACAACCTTAACTCGGATACACTCTTAAACTGTAGGATGTTGTGGGTACCGATGGCAACTTTTACAGCCTACTGAATATACTGGTGTGATGTCTATGCGGCCAAGATAGAAAAGGATGACTCATGATTTTAGCGTGCGATTGGAAACTAATTCAAATTCAATATTCACTGAGACAGTAAGAGAGCCATCTGCTTAGAGACGACGGAGAAAGAGCTGGGGAGGCAGATAAGAGCCTAACTCATTACAATTTTGACTCAACAAACCACGCATTAAAATATAAAATGGCCATGACACCTGCACTGCTACCTCTGAATACATGTATTGTGTCTATAGAGATATGCTCTGTTTGCCAGTGTCATTCACCTCTGTTTACAATGGAGCATGTTCCTATAAACACATCTGGAAACATGCGAAAGAAAACAGAAATGCTGCCTCCTGCAACTACTTGTCATCATTTTTCTTCCGTCAATTTATAGTTTTGTATAAATATGCATTTAATTTTATCTGTAAAATTACTGTATTAAAGCCTAAATTGTGGGTCAATGCAAAAATATACTATCACTTCATGAAAATCATTAGGAGTTTGTATGCTTCTAAAAGAATTGATTTCCTCATGATGGTGTGCCTCTGAATTAATTACATATTACTGGCTTTGATATCATATAAAATATATATTTATATTATAGTGCTGCATATTAGCAGCACTTCTCCACACACAAATGGTCAATAAAGCTTTTAAACATCAACAAAAACAGAAGAACAATACAATGGTCAGCAAATCTAGAGAAAAAAGATCCTATGAGCTTGAATAGACTTTTTTCCTCTGTAAATGAGCTTTTTGTAAAACTAAAAGGTAGATATATTTGTGCTTCTTTGAACTATTTTCTAAACATGGTAAAACATATAAATCCAACATTATTCTAGAATACATTATTTGTAATCTAATTAGACCAATAGCTTTCAAAGCCCTCCATGAACCTGCATTTACCAGTATTATATCCTTCTGTTACAGTCGACATGATGTCTCAGTCTGTTCCCTCATTGTTCTTATTGTGATGTGTTTACATTAGTGCTGTCAAACAATACCATTTTTCAATCAGATAAATCACATGGTTGCTGTGGATTAGCTTTGATTAATAATGATTAACTATCATTCATTTTTAATCTATATAAATCGTATTTCATTTTGCATGAGCAAACAGACTCAAGAAAAAAGGGAAAATATATGCACTTGTTTATTAAACACCTTCAACAGTTTCAACAAAACAACTTGAAATAACTGTTCCGTCTTGGTTTTTTAAATTTCCCATCCATAGGGCCAATATGCTGTTTAGTGTCTTCCATCTTTATGGGTTGGTTCTGCTGCCTGTCCCTACTGGATGAACTGCCCATTTATGCATGCACGGCGGTAACTCTACTGGACAAACTGCCCAAAATGCATTGGCAGAGACGCTCAGAGCCATTCTGCACAGCAGATGGGTTAACTGCGTTAAAATTGTTAATCAGATTAATCAAGATGATAGATTAATCTGTGTTAATGGGTTAATTTTGACAGCCTAGTTTACATAGAAGGAACTGGTGAGTTATCATCATCATCATCAGCAGACATGGTGCAACACAAACTACCTTAACAGAATAACACAACTTTACAGTAATGTCAAAATGAACTAAGATCAGACAGTAAGGGTCTGGTGGTGCTACACTATAAATAGTTCAGTAGTACAGATACCAGGTCGATAGTATACTTCTAATATTTATTTTCAAAGGGTACAGCCTTGAACTGCCTTTCGTTTATTTTAACAACATGTCTTACACACTCAAAGTAGGAATTTGTTGGCACCCCTGGTATGCAGTCAAGTGGAGAATTTCATCATCACATTGCAACTGTCCGTGAAATGCTCTGGGAGTTCACCAAGGTTGGTGGGTTTGATTCCAAATTCAGCTTGATTACAAGCAACACGTACTGATGAATATTTGGATAATTAGCTAAAACTTTCAGTCAAAATACCAGTCAATTTATATCTGTTATCTCATATTTTTACTAAGGAGTAATGTCTGGTGGCCAAAAAAAAAAACTGTAGCAGAGGAACTAATATCTGGAAATAAACCATATATCCTGTTTGTACCATGTCTCTTCTTTCCTATCTTTTCCCATATGATCTGTTGAGCTATAATATCAACTCTAAAATAACTATGAAAAGGCAAATGCAATCTGACGGATAGAAAAGAAACAATATTAACATAAAAGGAAATAGCACAGTGGTTCTTTGGTGAGGTCTGATTGCTCTTTGATGAGCGGAACACTGAACACACCTGCCATAAGCTATCAGTAAATAACATATTGTTTCTCTTTCACAATGGGACCAGATAGAGCAAAAGTGAACATCAGTGTCAAAAATTTAAGTTTCACCCAAATAGGCTCATTTTTTAGCTCAAAAAAATCTATTTTGAGGAACTGTTTACAAAATTTCAGTATCACTTGTAAAAAAAAAAAAAAGATACAACTGATTATGTAAAGTTATACTTCTAACATAGAAGTAAATGCACTATTAACTTTAATAATAATATTTTTTTCTTGCTTGTATAAGTGATATTCTAAGTCTGTGAATCTGTAGGAACTAATTATTCAACAGTGCAAGAATACAGAAAGGTTATGTACAATCCAATTACTTGTAAAATATGCTCTTCTACTAGCTGTATATATCACTTCAGTTGCAATATGTATGTTAAATACAAGTTTATTAGTATATTTGTAGTGTTTTAGTTCCAGTAGTCTTTTATCATGACTGCTTAAATTGACAAATTGCTGTCCCTGTGTCACAACGTATTTGTGTTCATAAAAATGTATCATTTAAATATTTTTTTATCCAATATTGATCACAGTTGTAGTTTAACATCATAGCTAAAGCCCTGTGTTTCATTTAGTATCAATTTCTTATGAGAACAGCATGTTTTGTACATTTGCATAAAGTGAAAAAAAAAATCCTTTTGAGTCCCCGTGTCACGCAGCAGTAATTCAAGTATTTTTACCACAAAATGTTATTTCTGTAAATTGTAACGTGTCATGTGAAAGTACTTACTGAGACCTATTCATACATGCATTAAACATAGAGATGAGTTATTTAGTTTTCAACACAGAGCTTATTCAACATGAAATGTGTCCCTGTGTCACTGCTTGATCTGGCCCAATGGCTTTTTATTTTGTCAATGACCCTGAGGGCTCTTGCTCATTCAACCTCCACTGCTTCACTTCTCTCTTGTTCTCAATGCCCCTTTCATACTATCTGTATCCAAACACAGTAATTTGAATTTTTTTTTTTTTAGGTTACTAAACATGACATGTTTGCTCTTCTTTCTATTGTGTTTTTTTAAATGAAATGCTTCCCTAGGTAAAATCTGTGCCACAGCCCCTTCAAACTCCACCCCTAATGTGCCTGAAGTACAGTAAGAACTTTATTACAACCTATAGCTGTACAAGAACAAATTTACCCTGGCTGAAAGCAGATCTTTAAAAGGGCTGAGGTCTCAGTGCAATGGATAAGACTTAATTTCCCCTCTGCACAGCCCATTTTTAATCTCATTTGATAGTAACTAACAAATATCTTTCTATATATAATATCTTTCAAACTGGATCATTGATCCACAAAAATCTGTCTACTGTCTTCACTGTGAAAGTGTACAATCGGCAACAATCAGCATTTATTCCAAAGTCAAATGACTCTGCAGTAGTCATGAGGATTTTATCAGCTCCAGCTCACTTTGGCTGTGACGGAAACCCAACACCCAGGTGTATCCACTATTCCCGACATGATGTTATGATGTGCACTGGAGTTCCAGATGTAAATAGCAGGCACAAACATTATTTGTTTCCACAGCCTTCAATAAAGTGAAACCACAACTTTGTTTGTTCTATGAACCAAAAAACTGGCAAGACAGTGAGATAAGCGAGCTTCCCCTGATTTAAGAGGAATTTGAAGGGAATCTACTGTTCTCTGTTTCCCTCTGTGTTCATGATCTTGGACAAAGTCAAACACTACGTCACAACTGGCAATGTGAAAGAAGTCTGTTGTGTTATTTTTAGTGGGTTTACCTGCAGTAAAAAAAAAAAAAATCTTAGTACTTTCCACTTCAGAGACTTTGACTACATAATGGTTTACTAACGGAAAATACATAGTTTTTCACTGCTTTGAAAGAGAGAGGAGTAGTGCATTTTTAAGCAATGGAGACAAAGTTTATAAATTATTTACATCTTAAAATAATCCCTAAGAGGTAGGTAAACTGGCCATTGTGAACATATTTCACACAATATGATAACATCTTCATCATGCATCCTAAGGGCGAAGATACACTAACCTGACTGCCGACTGATGCCAGAAAAGGTAGCCCGACTGATCAGTTGGCTCCCGTCTCCCCGAAACGGTCACAAAAGTGTGAAGAACATCCCACATTGACTACCGACTTGAGGGTATGTTCTGCGTTTGCGCGAGATGTAAAACTGGAAATGACAGAGCATCTCTCTAGACCAAAACACAGAGCTCACTGTCGTCAGTCATTGTTGTCAGCAGAGATTGTTGAGTAGTCAAAAAGGGTTGTTGTTGTACTCGTTGAACAGATGGCTAGTAATAAGATACTGGAATTGTCCGGCTTCTTCCTGTGGAAAAGAAAAATTTCGCAAGCGAAAACTGAGGAGAAATCGCACTATGCTAACAATGCTAACAGTGTTCACTTCATGGAAAGAATGAAGTCCATAAGCAACACTGACTGGCACTCAATCAGATACAACATGAGTAGGTCATGGCCTATTTCAAAAGACAATAATAGTGTGAAGTACCTTGGTACGGCTGTATTCACATGTAAATTTATCATTCACTGATTCACTAGTCAAGGGCTATCCCTCCACCAATCAGACTGGCCCGACTGAACGACAGGTAGTGGTGGGTTACACATGTTGAATCGGCTGAAAAGACTGGCAACGGCATTAACGACAGCCAATCGAATGGAACACACCAAGCAGACTCATATCACCGACTTAAATTGACGATGTCCGACCGCCGGAAATCGGCTTGATGTGTCTTTGCCCTAACTGTTAACTATCCGTCTTCCTTGAAACTGTGGCTACTGGTTAATCTGTTAAAACTTCAACACTGTCTGTCATAGTTATATGACAGTTCTTAATATAAATTTAAGAACAAAATGCATTTTCTCTCACCTGTATTGACAACTTTGCCACTAAATCGATAGTTTGTACATTTCGCTGAATTGAATCATTTTTTACAGTATATTCACAGACTGTGCATCTCAATGAGTCCTGTAATGAGTACATGCAGGTGGAGAGGCCAAAGTGTACGACATTAGCAGACGGAGTGCTTGCGCCCCACATGCTGGCCATATGTCATGCCAAATCTCATCTCATCCACTGCTAAGAGAAGGTGCTGCCGGCGGCTCAAAGGCCACCTTCCGAACAGATATCATCAGTCTAACACTGTGACCTGACCACAGCTGAGGGCTACAGCTGTACCCCATATCATATCCAGTGGCATTAAAGTGGAGGAACAGGGTCACGGTATACAGCAATAAAAATCACAAGGCTGATATTGCACTTCCTCAGCCTTGCAATGCACACAAACACACAAAAATAAAAAGGCTAAAAGAGTCAAAAGTGGAGTTTGCCAACGAATAATACTATTCTAATGCTTAAGCTCTATGTGATTGTTAATTAAACGGTTCAGAAGAAAGTGAATGACACTACTGATAGCTATTATTAATGTGATAATACAATTCCTATTGTGGATCATATTTTTGCTTGGTGGTAAAATGTCATTGTTAAGCTGCCCCCTTAGACTTTTAGACAAATCACTTACAAATATTTCACATAACACAATTTCACTTAAGTAAAATTCCTACACTGTAAAACGTCAGAGTAGGTTCATTCAGTGTTTAGTAAATAAAACCAACATTTACTTAACAAAACAGAATAAAGACGGTTTTATTACACCATTATTATGAGCTATTTTGTTGCCATACAACCAATGGCCATATGTTTTATACTGCAAATGATACAGTGTAACCCTAACGCACTTTTGCTCAAAGTGCCTTGGGACAAAATGTGCTCAAAAACTGTATATTCTTAACAGTTACTCAATATAATTCAACCTGCCAAACTAACACTCATATTACATCAATATGCACTGTAATTAACCTTTGTGATGTCCAGACTTTTCATTTCACTTCATCAGTTTGCAATCTAAACTTGTAAACGTGTCCATTAATGAAGTCAAATAATCATTTATGTGCAGAGACTGAGAAATAATGATTCCTATGCGTCTGAGGTTTTATTACTGTCACTAAAGCTGAAATAAATATTAGCAAGAAGAACTATCTGGACGCCCCAGGCAGCAGAGGGATTTGGTACTCTGATTTTCTTACTAGAATTCAAGGCTTTAGTTACTGTAGGGCTCTGGAGGAGAAATAGTCAGGGAGATGTCATGGCATTAAATAAATTGTCTCTAACTCTGCCCTGGATTACACTGTCACTCCCTCACACCTTATTCTACCCTAAATTTTCAATCTCTCACATTTATAATATTTTTATGTAGTGTTGTGTGTGACTGGGTGGCCATGACACTACACAAGAGTCAACCCCAAAATATGAAAGGTCAACTAAAATATTCCCTGTAAAGCCACTTAAGCCCCATGTTCCAAATATGCAAGCTTTAACTTAAAAGCTCCAGGGTTATTAGCTGAAATGAAAAATAGCTTTAATGAGAGAATTCTGACAAAACCTCCTAACATTCTTCAACTGTGACACCATTTTTTATATAAAAACATATTTATTGCAGTGTTTGTAACCAGTTAATTTAACCACCCTGAACAAGTAGGGGAAAAACGTCTCACGGTCTATCTCTTCCCTACTGCAGGTCGATCACACAACATTCCCTGTGCTTGTGTGACATCTAGTGTTCATGTAATGGAATGGCCTATCTGCTTTATTTGAAAGTGCGTCATGCATTTCACCAGGCTCCACACATAATAAGCGGAGCCATATGCTGAAGTCCCACTTCCATGATGGAGGCTTTGAAGTTTTGGGAATGTATTTGATAAACAGTGTTCAAGCCCTTTTAAAGTTCGGATGTGTGATGAGAATATTGAATGTATACACGAGTAAAGTCCAAACTCACACACAAACACTCATGTCTGTTACTGACTGTTCAGATTTCCTGACTTTAACCCGACACTAATACCCAATGATAACGTTGAAATTTATAGCAAACACCAAAACAGACAATGAGCCTTCTAACTGCAAGCACCAAGGAGTCAATAAAATCTAAATCACAGTCTTAAAATTCTAAACGTACTGCGTATAATAAAAATGAAAACAGCATTTAAAGCTGCAGGAGCAAAAAGCAGGGGACAAAAAATCCTTCCACAGCTCTCTGCACCGAGTGTAAATCAAAAGACTAAATATACACGGCTTGAAACATTTCAGACTGATGTGCTCCCTCTCAGACCACTTGAAGTATACCACACTTGAAAGGTGTTTATGAAATTTTTGCCTAATGGCGCTAAATAATTGTCAAGCACCACAGCTCTAATTCATTTATGCTAAAATACAACAATTTATTCAATTTATCTATGATATCTACGCTATCACATTAAATAATAAACATTCATATCAACATGTCTTTCAGTACCGTTAAGAGGTTATCTAGTCACCAGAGAAAAAGATTAAATAAAGCCCATACAAAGAAAAATTGTGGCAAACATCAGGTTTTCTCCATTTTTGTCACCATGCCTGGCAGCACTTACCTGTGGGCTAGTTGTTCAATTGTCAGTGCACATGATAGAAATAACACTTTTGCTATCATTCTGTCAGCATGGGGCAGAAAAACATTAGCTTGCTCTGAAAACAAGCACACACCAGGTGGTGCCATCTCTCAGTGGATAAGCAATTAGCTTTCTAGGGGCCAAAACTACAGTTTGTCCCACATAGAAAACAAGCAACACCTGTGTGTGCAGTCGAGTGGAGCTGAGACTCAGTGCTGCATAATAGAAAATAGGAACATCCAACAGGGGAGTGTCAAGTTGCCCTTTTCTGAATATGTTTGGGAGAAGGTTGACAGGAAAATGAATAGAATGGGTAATAATTAGGGAAAAGGCAATGAAATAATTTCATGGCAGAGGGTGGTAAGAAAGCGAGGAAGATTGTAGGATGAAAAATCTTGTTAATTATGGAAGTGAAACATTAATTAAATCACTGACAGAGAAGGGGAAATGAAAATGACAGAACCTATGGAAAGAGGGAAAATATTACTTAAATCATGTATTTGGAACGGAGAGGGATGACATACAAATTATACAGTAAGAAACAGACCCATGAAAGTGAGCAACGTAAGAAAAGCATGGTGAATAACGGAAGAAGTATTGCTGATGATGAGGTCAACAGGGAGCAGAAAAGGGCCACTTCATAAAATCAACATGAGATAGACAAATACATTTTAGTCAGAAAAATGGATAGAACCACTTACTGAGGCTACAGTCTATCCTGATACAATCTGGCGGGAGAGAGAGCGAAAAGGTGAGATCAAATAAAAAGAAAAGGGGAAAGAAAGAGACAGAGAGATAGAGAGAAGAAAGGATAAAAGAGAAAAAAGACATTTTACATCCTTCAAGGTACATTCTGCAGACAACCAAGCATTGCTCTGGGGCCACCATCCGGGGACAGACTCTGAGTCAGGATCACCCTTTTCCTCATTCAACCCCATCATCCTTCCCTACTTATAGCCCAGTGCTCGCAAAGCACAGCAGAAGGCAACACTTGCACCATGGGGTCCAACCAGGACGACATGATGCAATGTTTCAACATCCGTTTATGAAGCGACTTCTACAGAGTACTCTATAGTGAGCATATGGATACATAATAAAGGTGCCACATCTAAGTGCACAGACAACATCAAAATGCTAATTTTGTTTAGTCAGAATTTTAAGGGTTTATCCTGACAGAGTGCTGCACTTAAACATAGAGTATCAAAGATTTAAACACCATCTGGCAAAACTGTT
>JAPQRP010000014.1:20456916-20499157 GCA_037367295.1 Apogon hyalosoma
TTTTGTGTATTTACTTAATATTGGGTGTTAAATGTCCAAAAAGAGATTTATACTAAAGATGGGTATTTCACGCAATAATACAAATATATGATTGTGATGTAATTGTCTTCAAATATCCACTATTTTATCATCTGATACTCTAATAAAATGTTTCAGTTGTGAGTTTGCCAAGAGTAAACGACTATTTGATTATCATTCCTCTAACAGAGAAAATAAGTCAGATATAGAATGTATTATATAGCGTCCTCAGTTGGACTGAAAAGAGATCCAACAAGAAGACATACTGGACAGTGACTGAGATAATGAAATATCTGAACAAATCTAAACTTGGTTACCTCTGATATTTGCAGGGCTGTCTGGCACAGAGCCACTGGATGGATCTGAGACTATAATCAGGGTCAAGCAGCCAATATCTCAATAGACAAAGTAGTTCTGATATTTGTCGATTACTTTTGTAATATACAGACTGAATATCTGAATATTTGAAAATCATGACCAGTCTCTACTGTGTAGTAGAAATATAGGCGAGGCAGATTTATTTGTACAGCACAATTCATACACAGGGCAATTCAGTGCTTTACAAAAAAAATATGAAAATATATTTGAAAATATACAATACCCATTTAACATTTAACACATGACTGCTTATACATAGTCAATCCCCTTGTGCAGAATCTTTTATTTTTACTACTTATTGTTTTTTTTAGCCATTCCAACCTTACTCTATCCTAGATTATGCTGAAAAAAAGAGCAGCAGCCAGTTCTATTCTCTCCTGGGAGAGGCACTCAAGCCTGTTGGCCACAAAGAGTCAAGAGGACCAGTGGGTTTTCGCAGAAGGACTCTAGCCATCAACCCCCATAGTCACTAAACTGTATCTATGTTACCTGGCAACAACACAACTTCACTGCATCCTCCAGTGGCTGCGGGAGGAAACAATAAACTGAATCAAAGTGAACTGTTTTAATAATATACAGTAAGAAATACGTGTGCCTAGTATTTTGAAACAATTAGCATAATCTTCCTTGCAGTAGTTACATGGTTGGTTGCGTTCACAGAGATGCAGAAGGATGAGAGGGAATATCTTAACACCTTTCCGTGAAGAATAGAGAAAGCCCATCTGTAAATGTTTTCAGATATGCACATTTGATCTCAGGTATCATACTGCTTTCCAACAGTAAACAAACTACAAACCACTCCCTAATTATAAAGTATGAATATCCATTACAATTACAGAAAAAATAAATCTCAGAGATAGGTATATATCTGCCCACACACCAATGACAGGTCAGCATCATACAGTACAGCAATTCCCCAAAATAGTCAAAGAATTAATGTGAGCCTTAGTGTGAATTTTTACTACTCACTAGCAGAAGAGGATTGTCATGAAAATTTAGTTGTGGTTCTCATCTAGTTAACAAGAACATCAGCATATGTTCAATGGGAGCTACTTATTACTGTATAATTATGACTTGGACAGAGACAGCCTGCATAAAAGCTATAGTCTATTTCCTGTTTCCAAATTCCTACTTTTCACAACTGCTCTCATGTCTCCAATGAAACTGGGCTGATTTACAGCCTCACTCCTGCTTTTTTTTGTCCCTGCACTGGCAATGTTAGCAATGCCTTGAGTATTTAACTACATTTGAATGCCATGGATTCCAGCAATGGATGGAATATTATTAAAAATGTTTCTAAACCCCTGAAATACAAGAAAATGGGGGGGGTGAAGGAGGAGAGCAGTAGAGGATGAGTGAACACGAGTAAACACAGCTTAAAAAAAATAACTTGAATCTAGCATTCACTCGACCGGTGAAACTTACGAACAAGCTACATGTTTCGAAAAGCAGAGAAACTGGGTACAGTACAAGTAGGTCAGACTCTGAGAAGACTTGACGAGATAGGAGTCAGTCAATATACAAACACAGCACTGGTTAATGGGAGGGCAACAGCAACTCGACCATTTCATGCTACTTCTTGACTTGGCTTGTCATTCCAAGTTTATTTCTCTCACAAATCATGTTTATATAAATGTATTTCACAGACTTTTTGAGACATTGCTTTACAAAACTGGTATGTGAAAATGGATAGAGTAAAAATTATAAGTGGAAAATGAAGCAAAGATTTCCTGAATTAAGACATATGGATATGTAAGATTAATTATTATGTTTTCATTAGTGTATGGGAACAGAAAATATGAAGCATTCTGTTTTCATTACCTTAGACTGAGTCCTTTATATCTATATGAGGAGCAGGTTTCTGTTTATGGACTCCACAACTTAGCACCACAATCACTTTTCTGTAGCAAACCACTCGAAATGATTATCGGGCCACAGTGACAAAACAGTGAAATGTTAGCATTTGTTAAAAATGCTGTTTGAAAAACCATCAGGGTTTTCTTGTGTGTAATTATGATGCAAAAATCTGGCAAAAGATATGCAAAATGTGTGCTTTTGAAATGCAATAAATTAATAAGCTGCATATAAATGAATAACAAAAAATAAGCATTCCCAGTAAGAAGGAGCATTCAAATTAAAGGGGTCTGATGTTGAGAAATTATCAAGAAATATTTACTATTCAATGACCAAATTGTCAAAGGGTTATGTTAAGGTCATATTACATTGAATTTCTACAGAAAATCAATTTCTAAATGTATTTCAGAACTTCTCTTTAAGGTAGAATCCAGCATTGAGATACGTTACCATCAGTTAAGGTCTTTGAGTGTGGACCAGAGTTATTGTCCCTTAAACTAAACATCCCCTAAACTAAATGGTCCTGAAATGGCAAGCAAACGGCTGGCTGACGACGGCCTTTTGTGTTAATTTTGTATTTATTTATTTATTCATTTATTGTGAATGCCTTAGAATAGAGAATCGGTTGTTTGCGGTTTGCCACTTCAATGCTATTTTCTGCTAAATATCACACAATGAAGCTGTAAATCACAAAATTACTGAGGTGTTTCCTGTGGTGGTATCCTGTGTATTTCCCTGAAATGCTTAAACATGGCAGGTAGTATCAACATGTAGGAGCAATGAGGAGACCAAATGATTCCTTGGTCGATACAAATTCTCTGGTATTTCCATTTTCTGCGTCCTTCTGAGGGCAATCATCTGCTGTTATTTGTGTTATCCTGATCAATATTTAAATAGTCTGGTGAGTGTATATTTGATTTAGTGGAACCCAAAATTATTATTATTATTTTTTACACTTAGTTTTTATTAGTTATTTATCATTTTGTCATACAGAACATAACAAACAACAATCGGCAACAGATAATTGTCACAATCTAATAGTAATGACAATTTAGGTTACAGTTACGAAATAGCAATCAAGTTACCTAATTAATTACATTTTTAGAGCAGCAGTTTATATAGCATTTGACAGTACTATGAGACAAACCACACATTTATTGTATTTAAATAAACTAATCCATTTGTCCCATCTTATTATGTAAAGTTCAGTTTGCAACCTCAGCATAAATGTTAATCTCTCCAATTTTTGAATTTCATCAACAATTTTCAACCAGTCCTCCACCAAAATTATTTTAATCTAAATTTCAATTTATTGCCAAAGCTGTTGAAACTATCCAAGTTTTATGCCTCTCATGAGCAGAGTTTGAGTTGCGACTAACGACCTTTCATTGAGAGTAACCTTTCCCTGAAATGACCCATCTTTTAAAGGACATAAATCATTTCACAGTAATTACACTTCTACTTAAATGTCTTACCTTTACTTGACTTTTATCCTAAAAAAGTACTGTGCCCCTGTCAGAGTCTTTCAGAGTACAGTGTGGGGTGTGGACTCACACTGCACACATAGATATCTCATCAAAAAAATAATTTACTGAAAGGCGGACAGCAGAACCAGTAGTGAAAGAAATGTGGATAAAGAGGCAGAATGGGAGCTAACATTTCAAAATTTATCTTCATTCATCTTTTTACTTATTCATAGAGGACATTATTCCCAGTTCAGTTGCAGTCCTTTGAAAGTCAGAGGAGCATACATTTCAGATCAGTCCCACACTTCATTGTTATGCATGGTATTTGGCTAACATTTTGCCACACATCAGTAGGTACCTATGTTGTATAACACAGGTGAAATGCTTCGTTAACTGCACTGCACACTTTGGCAGGAGTTTTCACCTTATGTGAAAATAAGGAGCATTTTCTTTCACTTGTGTTGATCAATAGCTTTTCCACCTGCATTTCCTACTCATGTTTGAAAGTGAATCTATTGAGCTACAGTAAGAAGGGCTTCAGTCCTGTCTGATGGAAGTGTTACTGACATGTCACTGTTGTAGTATTGAACGATTAGAAAGTTTGAGTTTGCACTGACCTCATTTATTTATTCAGCCATACAAGGGGACGTTGGAGAGTGCGAAGGGCATGTAGTTGGGATTAATTTTCAGCGGCACATACAGAGATATTTAATACTGATGATTCACGTTGTACCTCAGTGTCATACTTCATAAGCATAACTGGATGCATCTTACATGGGTCTTTCCATGAAACTGGGTTTATTTTCATATCTGGCACTTTAGTAGCTTTTTAGACCTAATAATAAAATGGAAATTTAAACATATTTCCACCCAGGATGTACCTAATGATGACCTCAGATAAATGCAAAAAAATATACTCTTGCTCCAAGCCATCCCAAAATGAATTATTTTTTTTACTAAAATATCAGGGCCAAAATTGGGACAGGAAAAGCTACCTAGGTCTCAGTGCATTTGATCTGAAAACATGGCAGTAAATGGTCTTATATACCGCTATAAATAAAGACACGGTGTTAAATTTGACGATCCTTGTGGTTTTTCTAAACCAGACGTGAGTTTTTGAATCTGTCTCATTCCACATTTCTTGCGTAAACCCATCGCGTCTCCTCCTGTTACATGCGGAATCTGCCCATTTAAACACTTATAAATTGCGAGTCATTTTGCAACAGCGGTCAGTTTTGTGAAACACTCTGCCCTTGCATAGTTACTTGGTGCCCCAAAATGTACTTGTGAGAGAATAAAAAGATTGAAAGATAGAAAGAAAAATAGTAGCGTGTAATTTTCATGTCCTTTTTATTGTGTTACTTTTTTGGGGGGATTTTTGTATGGGCGCGTCAAACAAAATGTGTTATATCTGAATAATAGTTTCTCTTTTATGTCAGTAAATATTTATTTTTTAAATAGACCCAAAGTGCTTCCAAACTTGCTTCATAACATCAGTCTACATCTTGTTTGAATTCTTAGCCCCTCTGTCCTGCTTTTAGGTACCAGTTTCATAGAAGCATCCATATCTATTTAATAAAATAAAATGCATATTGGCACCCATGTTAAGAGACTGGGCAGCTGTACTTACTTAATGAGAGTCGTATAAACCATGGCAGAGCAGAAAATCATCTTACTTGCGTGATATAGGTGGCTTGCAGCAAAAATAGATGATGAAAAGATTATCCACAGTCAAATTAACTTCACATCAACAATATTATTATATAGTTTGTTTTAATAAATTAGAAGTTTAATAAAAAAAAAATCTAAAAAGGCAAAAAGCAAGAACTGTTTAATTATACACAGCATTGTAGAGTCATTTTTAGAGAATCTGACAGCTGAGATTGAACCAAGAACAATGTTTAAATTCTAAATGTTAACATTTATATTTAAAGACTGTCATTAACAATCACGCTGGGTCTGTTTTATACCATTTCTTAACAAAAATCTATTTTATTTAGACTAACAAGCTCATGGGTGAACATGATGTTCTTGTTTTCTGACTGGATGTTTGTTGAACAGTGTAACACACCATTTTATTTGGGTTTTAACAAGGAGCTCCTTATATCACCTGAGAGCCTGTTCAGGATTCTGAAACGGTGCGCCAGGTGTTTCGATGCATTTTATTCCTTGTGAAACTCCAGAGAGAACAGTGGTGTGGATAGCCCACTGTTTCCAACCATTTAGCTTATTAGGTGAAATCCACAAGTAATAAGATCTTGATCAAGGCAAGATGCCAGCACTTTTCCCTTGTTTGCTCACTTCTGTGGAAAATAAGCAGTCATTCCAGCAGTTGGGCTGTCACCTCTCTGTGTGGGAGTATGAGTTTAGAACCCCCCCCACAGTCTGTTGGGAATTCTCCAAATGCACAATCATCTATTCTATTTCCATACTTGACCATCATTTTCCTCTTTAGATACCATGCACGCTTTACTTGAACCTCACCAAGAGTTGCTTTTATGTTCATATTTTTCCTTGTAATAACTAAAATATTACCATAATTAACCAATTAAAGTGGCTGCATAGGTAATAGCAACCTATTTTTTATGCTTATAGTAATTATGTTATTGTGAGAAAACAATACGGCAAAGGCCCTGGAGGAATTAACTGAATTAACTGCATCAATAATAAATTCAACTTCAAATATTATTTTATATTAAGACATATTTATCCACCAAAACCTGAAACAAACTGGACAAAGAATGTGAAGTATTTATGATCTATTCCTCTTTACATTTTTTTCACCTTTTTTTTTAATCTTTGCTGTGTGTTTTGATGCTGGATGTCTCATTCATTCATGTGTGACGTGTTCTGTCCACACACCTCTCTCCCACATTGAGTTTTGACAGCCAGACAGCGGTGAGAGAGGTGTGGCAAGTTCTAAG
The DNA here is from genome assembly GCA_037367295.1 of Apogon hyalosoma. NCBI lineage: Eukaryota > Metazoa > Chordata > Actinopteri > Kurtiformes > Apogonidae > Apogon > Apogon hyalosoma. The sequence goes on from JAPQRP010000014.1 coordinate 20,463,557, forward strand.
AAATGGAAAGTAAATCGACAGCAGACAAGGGTCACTGGTTCTCGGTTGGGCGAGCGAGCCTCAGAAATGTGGGACTCATTGAGGGTCATTTTCTGGCTTGCTTTTCCACTGATGCCACGTTAGTCAAAGAAAGTTACATACATTGTTCTGTGCAATGGGGGGTATCATACAGTGTAAAGAGTGTTTGGGAAATGTAATGCTGGGCTTAGAAAACCCAACACAGCTTCAGACCTTGCTAGTGCTGTCCCTATAGCATACTAGCCTTGGCCTCAATGTGTTTCCTTCATGAAATACTGAGCACCAGACTGTTAACCCCAGCTGGATGCCAGCTGGGGTTATTTACTATACTGCTGGGGTCACTAGAGACTTTATAGCTCTGCCCCTGGGTCCTATCAGCTCCCCAGAATGATATATCATCAATAAAACATGGTACCCCCAGCTCCATGTCCCTACACTGTAAAGATGGTGCGGCTGCCATAACTTTATATTTGTACACAGCTGCCACAACATGAAATTGCGTCAGAACACATATGCCGCTCTGTACATCTTTATGTCTCTTTTGGTCTGCTCGCAGTGGCCTGGGAGAGGTCCACAGGCATGATGGACGAGGCTACATTCAATCGACTATATCTTCATTGACTCCCCTTTACTGTCTTCACTTCCATGTATTTCATACCTACTCTCTCTAGATCTTTGTCCCCGTCTTCAGTGATAGTACCATCAGAGCATGTTTCTTGATGTCAGAGCAAGCAGTGTAGCTGATAACACTCAAAGGCTGCAGATAACCAATATATTAACAAACAAGACATTGGAGGATGAAGGTTATTGATTGCATTCATTCCTTTGGCACCTCCATCCACCACAATGGTCATTTCAGCTCTGTCTCAGTTCTTGTGCCTAGACCGTAGATTAGAAAACTAGGGAAGCAGTGCACGGCAAAGTGCCCTACGTTGTGTCTGCTCTGGCTGCCTGTCCTACTCTGCTCCATGTGTTGGATCAAGAAAGGCTTCTTTTCACCTTGGACATGCATATAATCATTTTGCCAAACAGGATGACAGCCAGTCCTGGGCCACGTTTGTCATAGCTGGCAGTAGTATTATGGAGCAATCAGTGCAGTGAAATATAGTGTAAACAGCATTTTTCTGATACTGAGCATTTCAGTGAAGCTCGTGAACGCTTTGTTGCAATGGGTTTATTTGTTTGTAATAGCAGTTCTCAGACAATGCTCCTCTTTCCTCAGCTTTATATAGGGCTGGGCAATATGGAAAAAAAATCATATCGCGATGATTTTTTTTTTCATATCAAGCGATATCAATAGGTATCACAGAATAAATCAAATCACAATTTTTGTCAACCTTAAATTTTCTGTTACTTCTAAGTTAGTTGCAAAGACATGAGAAGGGGAGAGAGAGAGATACATACGTTGCAGTATTTATGGAGAAGTCCCTCCCTCTGCTCTTACAATTATCCCCCCGCTGCTATGTATTATTTTCCCATTTTATTCATCTCCCCCCAGACACCCATCTTTAGATTTATTTACCCCTGTCTTATAAGTGTCTTTAGTTTAATTTTCAGTTTTAAGCCCATATGGTTTGCGTGTATTAGTCTTGCGACAGGCATGGACTGTGCTCTGCAGCTGCTCTTACGCCTGTGCCTTATGGGTCAACCTAACTTGATGTGGCTCTAGCGTGATTGGTTCAGTGCAGCGCTACTTAATTATAATTGCCTGTTCTTATGTCTGTTAAAACATGCACAAATGAATTCTATCAAAATTGTATAGAGTATGTCTCATATTTCTATCAAGGAAAAGTTATATCGCGATATATATATTTTTTGCGTTTTATCACCCAGGCCTAATTTTATACTATGTTCATTCTGCATGAAATTTGGATTTACTTCTCAAATCAAATGCTTTAAGAAAAATTATCCGCACTTGCAAATGATCAGATCAGATCTGACATAGTGGTCGGTAACTATGTAGCTACGCTGTTGGCTTTTGTATATTCACACTGTTCCCACTCTTCCTCAAAGTACCAGCAGATGATTTTCAGACTGTTTTTCTTTGTGTTGTTCTATGTACAGTCATGGCACAGATTGACTGTCTAGAGTAGTTTATTTTCCTATAAATATCTTTGAATGTAATGTAATTGCCTTTTAGAAACTTGCGAAAAATAAAATAAATGGCAAAGCTTACAAAAACACAATTTGTGTAGCCAAAACATTTGACTACAACTGTAAACTTCATCTGCAAGTGACGTCATGGATTCCACCATGTCCTGGGTTTGACGTTGTGTACTGTTGTGTTGCATTGCGAGTGACACAAAAGACACTTTGTGGTTTGGATCTAATTTCAAAAACAAAGGTTTCACGGGGTTTAGTGCTGTCCAGACGTTGAAAAGTCAATCTGGATATGCCCAAAACCAGATTTCTGTTGGTAGTCTGAACACAGCCTTGGAGACATACCCCATAGAGTTCTATTGATGTATTCATTAATGCAGTTTCACAAGAAACACTCTCATCTTGTTTTGCTTAAAGAAAATGAAGGGGCATACGTCTTTGCCATGATACTATTCATAGGTTTAGCAGTTTACCATTAAGTTCAAAGAGTTGAGACCTGTAAAAATATTACAGCAAAAGTCTACAGTCTGTGAAGCTCAACTTCTTTGAAAAACAGTTTTGTTTTTCACAACTTAATTGGATGCACCTTCCACCCCGGCATTGATCTTGCTCTTGCTGTAATACTTAACACCTGCCAACTCATGTAGAAGCTCCAGTCTTTAATTAGGAATTTGACTAGACAGCATAGATCAATATTTCAGATGAAAATTATGCATGGTTATTAAAGCATTTTTTTTTCTCTTTTTCTAAATCATTTATTGAACATTGGAAGGTATCCAAGGTAAACTGGATTACACTGTAATATTTGGCATTGTTGGGGCCTTTGAAAATCTTATTAACCTTTTAACCTCATCTTCTTTTCTATTACACTCTGATTTTCACTCAGACAGTAAGTTGGTGCAGTTTGGTGTAAAATCTGCCTCAACCATCATAGGTTTGTGCCATGATATCCTTTTACAAAAGACAGTATGTCAAGTATGTTGTGCACCACATTACTGAATAAAAGTATTTTTTTAGTGCCATTTAAGCATACATTTTTGACACTTATTGAAAAAAAAAACATAAAAAAGCTACTGAGTGTTTAAAAATCCCTGAAATATATTGGTGTAGATCCTAGGTGTAAATTTCACAGTAGCTTTTTGCAGAGAAGCAATGACTGAAAAGTGAATGTCAAGAAGTTAACTATTGCATGGCAGGTCCTCTACTGGCCTTTTCTTCCATTTATAAGGAAAACATGAACACTGCCTTCCCTGTGTTTTGCCCACGCCATCTCAGTTCTGAGCTAAGACATACTGTGTTGAGCGATGTTCTTGTAGACATCTAATACTAATTGCAGTCTGACTTTTCTTTCTCTCCCCGTGTTATTACACCTCATTTTGTCGTGACTCTTACAGTGAGCTTGTGTAATCAAGTGACATTTTATTTTGCACTGTGAACTGATCCGTCTTTACCTTTTCTCTTTTTCTCCATTCTTTCAGGTGACTCATCTCAAGTTGGTAAGTTGACTTTATTCAATGCTCTTTGACACTTTTTGTGTGTTAATTTAAGCTGTTGTATTGCTGCAGTAGCAACAAAATAATGATCATCTTAATTACGTAGTGTGGCTAGTGGTGTGTCTGTTAAAGTGTGTGCCCACAAACAAACAAGCCACCAATTATCTCTTTTTACTTGTGATGCTGCACAAAGTGAGCAGTGAAATGCTGTTGTGAAAGACTGCAAATAAGCAAATGGAAATCACTGCTGGAATTGAATTCCTCTCTTTTTTCTCTGCCTCTGTCCTTTTGTTTTTCCCTTCTTTCATTTTTGTTTTGTTTATGTATACCAAGCATTTGAAGTTGCCCACTACATTACCTTTCATTTGTTATAACTGTATATTGACAAGGGGATTTTCAACTGTTTACTCTGAAAAGATGCAAACATTACCCCCACTTTGGGAGTCTCAGGCTGCAGTAGTCTTTAATAGAAATTCAGTTTGAAAGGTTCCATGGAATGGTTTACTGGTTTGTGAACCCAAGCACCACATTCTGTTTGAATACCAGAGTCCTCTTGCACAGTGATTCTGTGCTGACTTCTAAGGATTTAATGAGTTGAAAACCTTAGATTTACAGGTTTTGAAAAGCTGTGTGTTTGCTTTTCAATCCCATGTGTTTTATTCATCACTTGGCATTGGTTTCAGATCTGTTTTTATTTGCATTTGCATCTTCAATTGTATTACCTGCATACTTTCTTTAATCCACCTTTGCCATAATGCAGTGGTCTTGTGTTTGTGTTGTTTCTTGAGTTGAGTGATGCAAGTCCTATGCTGTGAACAGTTTATGACTTGATTAATACAGAAATGTATCAGTAAATATGCTGACATGTCATGTTACACTAACCTTCTGTCAGCATCATTCAAGAGATGTAAATGAGGATGGGATAGAAGGATGATAGCAGCGATGGACAGACTAATGGAACGTATAAACATGTCACACAAACACTATGAAAATGAGTAGACTTTGAAACTCTCGCTCACAGCACTTCTCACAACTCCTGCTTTAGTGATGTGTCAGTATTATCGCTCGCCTCCCAATAATTAGCTTTGTCTCGCTGCAATACCCACTATGTATTATAAATGTGTAAATGTAATCTGCAGCACAGCAGAATGGGTAACATGTAATGAGAAAAACATGAAGCATACTTTTTTTTCCTTAGGAGTTTAGTGCTGACAGTTCAAGCATGTCTTCTGATCCTTATACAGTAACATTTTTGCATGTGTGTCAGCTTGTTAAACTTTATCCAATGAGTGTTTTACCTAGAGGCTAATATCATGTTATATGTTCTTCCCAGAGGACAAAACAGTCTTGTGGACGGTTGTGGCTCTGTGTCAGTTTTTCTTGTCTCAAGAGTAATGTAGCGGTAGTTCAGGGACATGTCCATCTTCAGAATGTATTGGGAACCAGAAACAGATGCATAGATTACCTGCGATAAGATGCAGAACGGGTATGGGTAAAAATAAATAAATAAATAAATAAATAAAGTATATACATTTTCAAACCACTCCAAAAGTCATGGATGTATATACTTTTACTGTAATATTGTCTACAATAGGAATCGTCACCACTCTAAGAATATTTAGTGACATATTCTGCAGTGAGGTAGTCAGTAAAGGAGAACTGCTGTTTTAGTCCAGTCATTTTTAGCAATAAAATCATTTTGCATCTGAGAGATACATCATTTTGCCAGATGTGCAAAACCTAGTACAGATGTTCACATCCATGAAGTTGCTCAGAATCCAGTGTGTGCTGTCCATTTGAGAAACAGTATTGTCACATTCAGTACATCGTTGCTTGAAGTTAATATTTATTTATTTTTGCAGAAAGACAGGTTTGTCTTTTCCACAGTAGGCTTATGAGGCAGGTAGTAGCAGAAGTAATTGTTGTTAGATAAAGAGGCAAGCAGACAGACTACAAGCAGAGATTCTTATCCCATTGCTGAATTTCATTCTGACTCCAAAAATGGTATTGGCACAGGCAGAGACATCTCTCTGTGTACATCTCTGTCTGTCTCAAGCCTTGTTCTCCACAGCTCAGATGATTAGCATCTCTCTTTCCCTTTTTTCTTCCTCCATGCTTTGAATGCCAACCTCAAGCTAGTCAAAGCTAGCAGAAGCTTCTTCGTGCTGAGGCGGGAATGTGATTGGTCTGGTCGCCACACATGATGCAAAGAATTTTCTGTGAACCACATATTCACAATTAGAGGATAATATAATAGGAAGGAGAGATCTGGGCTCAGACTCAGGTGTTGGGTGGAGGATGGCACTCCCTCTAAAATGTTCAAGACTCAAACAATTCTCTCCAAAATATGTCAGTGCCTGGAGCTATGTTTTTTTTCTCTCTCTCTCTCTTTTTTTCATGCTGTCAATTCCCAAAATCTAGCATTATGTATTTATTCACTGTTGGGAAATTCATTATTTAAGCTTCTTTTTACTGAGCTAATGCAGGCATAAAGGAACAGCCCCGCTGCGAACACAGGAAACGGTTCATAAATTTCCTAATTTATGAATTCCTTCATCACCCTGATCATTAAAATGCTGCACACTAAAGCAGCATTCTGTTTGATAGCAGTAACCTAGCTACCTAATTGAACAGGTCACATACATGAGTTAAAACTAAGACTTTATTATCCATTAAATCACAACCAAATATGATAAGTTACTTCCTTTTGCCTGGTGATAAACGGTACTCTCTGAAGAGCACAACACACTGGCCAATTTGCAATGTAGCACCGGAGCCTGTGACCACATTTACATGCTAGAGGAGGGCAGTAATGAGATAGCTACCTGAGATAATTACTACTCAAGGCGTCTGGCTCTTATACTTTACCACAGGGAACCAGTTTAACTCATGACAATTAAACAGCCAATCATTTGCTCCATTTGAGACACCATGTATGCCACTTTTATGCTCCATTGTGTCTTAAAGCAGTAGCAGCTTAACATACTACTAACTGATAACATCAGACTTTAAAGACTACATAGCTTTACAGGTGTATCTGACTATTCACACACATGTAACATCAGGAATAGTTTAAGCTCTTACTTCTGGTTTCACAAATGTTTGACGGTGTCTACTTTATTTCAACAGGCTCATTTTTATGCAACGTTAATATGCATCTCACATTTGGATTAGGTTCTCATCTGATTTAACTCGATTACACTCACAACACTGGTGAAATGTGTCTTTGCCACATCCAAGTGTTGCACTTGTGCAATATGAATCCAGTAAAATTTTAACTAGGGACCTCATCGTGCTTATTGCCCACCCATGAACGTCTCAAAGTGTTTTTTTGTTTTGTTTTGTTTTTTTCCCTCAATCCTTTTGCTCCTTGTAAGGCTTCTTTTGTTTCTATATGAGTCAGACCTGTAGTACATACAGTCTTTTGCTGGTTTGCTGGATCAATAGATCTCCATTTCCCTGACATTTTGATATCAAGGCCTGAAAACTGTATTTATTGCTTGGAAATCCAGCCAGATGTTAATGGTAGACGGAGAAAGAATTGCATGTTTGACCCTGGTATATATAACCATAAATTTTTGGCTGTGTACTCAGTGTAACTATGGTGTGGCTTAGAAATGACATCATTAACACTAATGACAATAAATTGTGACTTGTAAAAAGTTGATGTTTCTGACAGTGACTGTGTAAATGCTCTACTGATATTCCTCTTTCTGTTTTTTTGGGACAGTGGAAAAATCAGTGACATGGCAATCCCTCAATCTTACTGCCATTATATTTTATCCTTGTCTTTTCTCCAGCGAATAAATTAAACTATAATGTCTGGACTGCTGAGGAATAGTGTTGGATTGTTATAAATGATGTTGTGTTGATGGTGTGTGATCATGGGGCTTTGTGTATTCATCTTAGCAGTGTGAACATACACAGTACGAATAAGAGATGGAGAGCACTGCTAGATCTACATTGGTGCCAGCATGGGAAGATTAACGCCGTCTCTTTCCATTAGCTTCAGAGTAATTGTTAAGACAGCAATGAACAGTCCATAGCTCTAATCCTCAAATCAAAGAGAAGTTGCACAGACCACCAACATTCAGGTTTGATATCCTTCACTTAAAGAATGTGACTTAATCTTTCCATCTTGTTCAGAGATCACAGCGGAGAGCCAACTTTATTTCCTGTCAGAGTAGTGACTAATTAACTTGAATTTGATTCAGGAGTTTTGAAGGATATATTGAGTATCTAAAGAATACTAAATACATTGCAATGTTTGTTGAAGTATAGCTGTTGATTTTATGACAGGCTGTTTTTCAATGCAAGTCTTGATTGTCCCACTTGCTGTGGGGAGTGACATATTCACACTTTGGGTAAACATGGATTGTTTGCAAAAGTCAGTAAGTGTGAATGCAACAGCAAAAGGAAAAAGGAACTGAGGAAAATATTGGAAAGATATATGGTTTAACGATGGTAAAGAGAAAACACAGCATGTCAGTGAGGTTGACTTTGTATTTACACACTGTTTTAGCTCTGGAATGTGCACATGCATTCCAGTAAGACACAGTTATAGAATTATAAGAACACAGCTCTATGGAGTAAAAAAATCCATGCAATTCATCCTTTCATCTTGACTTAACCTTGCAGCTAATCCTGCTATGTTTTAGGCAGCACAAGACGCTCCTATTACAAAGTCATTTTGGTTAATGTTTCCTCTTTGGCATTGATTCACACAATGTCCTTTGGCAGAGTTCAGCCCAAGGCTGAAGTTCATTACAAAGCTCTGCAGGCTCATTGCAGATCTATTACGATGATTTGACTCTGTGAGCGGGTAGAGAAAGAGCAAGTGTGTGAGGGAAAAAAGGCAGAGTAATGTGGTTATATTATAGGAGCAGCAGGAGTGTTTGCTAAGTATAATGCAGAGCTGTGCTTGTAGATGAACCTCGCTGCCCTGTAGCTCAGCCGCTTAAAGGGAGTGTTCATTAACAGCCACAGCATATTTCCAACAGCTGGTTCTGGGTGCTGCCCAGGGCCACAGCATGCATTAACATATACTATCATACACATATACGTACATGCACTTTTACTCTTATGTCATTGTACTGATTACTTGGATTACCTAACTTGATTGAATCAATTCCTCTTTGTGCTCATGCACGCTAAAGAAGCACCCCAAGATGATAGATTTTCAGACATTACATCAGAAAACACAGTGGGGTATTTACTGAGGGCACAGAAATGTACACGACTGCAATTTTTCAACATTTAGCAGCCTACTTACTACAGTGATTCAACAGATGTTTTTGCTAACTACATTTCATCAGATTTCCATTAAGTTCTAGTGGATGAGCATTGATGTCATACTGTTTTGACACATGTTGCACATGCCTAGAAGGGAAACACAAAACAAAGGAATGTGTTCTCAAAACTTCTGGAGCTGCAAGTGTATATTTATGTTAATGGAGAAAAAAAGCTGTATGTGAGTATCAATCTGCCCTATATTCATGATTATGGTAAACAGTTGTGAGATTTGGCATGAGATTCTGCTGCAACATTAAAGCTTCTTCTTAAACATTTACAAATAAAATATTATGGCCCTATAATTATTAGTGGCTGCAACAATCATATCACAATGAATGGAAGTAGCTGCAAACCTTACATGTCAGACAAAATGAAAATGGAGACAGCTACAGTGTTTTCTAATTGAAAATGTCTGAAAAATAAAACAAAACAAAAACAAACAACAAAACCCCCAAACATTTAAACTTTGTTTAAACTTTGCTTTTCATAATGATAAATCTCTGTGCTAAAAACATTGTGACCAAGTATACATTTATTATGCATTTTATTATTTTGTGTGTGTCTCTCCTTTGCCCCGTCTCTTTCTGTCTTTTTTTTTAACTTGCTCTGTAGTCTATCGTTTTATTTTGTTAGACTACAATAAAATTTTCCACCTTCCTTTTCCAGACAAAACTGAAGGTCTTTGCTGTTGCTGCAAATGAGGTCAAAAACATGCGCAGCATGTCACTGTGTAGAATTTCTTTCCTCTCATATTTCACCCTTTGACCAGAAATGCATACTGCATGAGACCAGATGCAACTTCAATGTAGATCAAATTTAACAACACAGAAGTCTGTGTTTAGTATATACTGAAGGTACAAACACAGATTTCCAACTCTGATCTTCTAATGCTTAAGGTCAGTTTCCCTTAACACATATGCCGGCACCCACAGCCCAATACCAAACTGTGCTGCATTAGTGTCATGATAGTGGAACTCTGGGTCTGAAGAGGCAGTGACAAAGTCAGCCACATACACGTTACTCCAGCCTCAAACTCTAATGGACTGTGTGTACACACCTCTGAACCTACACAGCTGCACTGATCAAAACATAAGACTCTAAGATGAAAGGAGACCACTTCTGTTCAGTTAGCTTCATGTAACACCACATTCATTAAACAATGATATAGTAATAATAGCTTTGAGCAGCAAAAAAGCTGATTTAAGTTAACTGGCAAATACCAACCTCCAGAAAAAAACAAAACGGACATTGTAAGAAAACAAGCCTTTGTTAGAAATTACTTTGCTTGATATATGCAAGTTTGACTGATGTTACAGTTTTCTTTGTGTGAATGTACACACACACTTACATTTACATAAAAAGCAGAACACACCTTTAGACACCAAGCTTTAGGCTTGTAAAAACAGTTGTTCTGTCATTAGCTTGTACAGCTTAAAGGGGTCATATTTTGCTAAACCAGCTTTTATTAGTCTTTGGTTCATTTATTTGTGTATTTGGACCATAATAGTTCAAAATGTTTGAATTTGAACCCTCCAGCTGCTGCAAAGCTAGCTTTATATTCATTTTGTCAAAAATTAGGTGGATTTCTACAACCTGTTTCAACTCCTTCTTAATTTATGTTTTATAACTAGTTACATCGCTACATTTGCACGTCAGGTCAAGACTTCCAACGAGCATTTCTCCAAGTACGACAGTTTTATCAGCAGCAGCCAATATGGGCAAACTTTTAGCCGATTACCTAAAATGTTCAGTTGTTGGTTGTATTAACAAATACAAGTGGCTGAATGGGACAGAGCAGCACAGCCAACAACCTTGGGGGGGGTGTTAAGTGGCTCATTTGCATTTAAAGGGCAAGTGCTAAAAGTTACCTTTCTGGTGTCATTACTCAAATAGGGTTGAAGGTGGACCTGTGGAGTTGAATTAGCGAAGAATTCAGACCCAAGCATAGCATTTACAGTTTACGTAGACCACAAGGAAATGTTTGAAAATGCATAATTCCATTAAAAAAAAAAAAAAAAATCACTCCTTTAAGTCATAAATAGCAGGTCAGTTAATTACCATTTGGACATATTTGGCATTGGCCAGAGCTTATTCAGTGATACTGGTAAACAAAAATTTAATACAGACACATCTCTAGTGCAGGCAGCGTACACTGTGTCAGGCAGCCTCGTCAGCGTGGCTGCTGTGGAACAATGTTACACACACCCCCCCCGCTTCCATTTTGTCACTGAATAGAAGTGTGCTGCATACAGAGTGCAGAATATATAGCAATAATAGTAAACAGAGAAAATGCATAGCCCTGTTTAATAAATGTTCTGCAATTATGTACTTCATTGTTAAATTGTTATTTCTTAACTTGCTTATGAATCATTTTAAGAATTTTGCTTGGTAATAGAGTGTGCTTAAAGGTTGATATAGATGTCAACACTTGTATTCTCATCGTGCCCCCTGTTAGGCCCCGTGGCCCCCAGCTCCCAGCACACCTCGGCCACTATGTATCTGTTAGTGATAACTGCTCCGTGGTTCCCAGGCCACGGTCAGCAACAGCACACAGCCAGCCTGATCGATAGGGAGCCCAATAGGAGAGATGAGCCCCATGCATCAACCTGCCTGGATATGAACCAACACACACATACGCACAGCAGGACATGCACAGTGGGCATTGAGCTCAAGCACGGCACATGCACAAGTGCTCATATGTGAAGACAAATGATCCACACAAAAAAGAACACAGATACTTGTATCTGTCTGCGTAACATCATGGTTAGCAGTAATACTTGACGCTTTTGTCACACTTTTCATTGCTGCAGGCAGTCATTCATTTCAGAAAAAGCCCAAAATAGTTCAAAATCGGAATTATCTGATAGAAAACCCATGTGTCAGGCAATGATGTGAGGCTGTGACTGCGCAAGTAATTTCTATAAATTGATTTTTTCATATTCCGTGTTCAGTATCACATGTCCATAGAAGCATCATGATCCTTTTCTTTCTCTGTTTTTAAGACCTTAAAACACTGGCGACAGTAGAACTTTGGTTTGAAACTGTGCACTTTTTAGGTACTGCAGCCAATCTCTATTACCTCTTATAAGACACAGTGGGTTTTAGTGAAGTTACTATTCTACAATCTCAGCAGCCTGGTTTATGGCATATCCCTTCTCATAAACAGGAGAAAAACTGTCCACAGCACTGGTACAAGGGCCAGGAGCCTAGTTGGTACTGTGGCAAAGGCTGCTGCATCGCTGCTCTGCAGTTTTATTATGGGCTGTAGCCTTGGATAGGACCCTAGTCTCCTGGCTTGTGGTCCCACATAGTGTGTGAATGTTTCCTGGGTGTATGTTTCCATGTCTGTGGCTGGCAAAGTATTCTCCTGCAGCCCCTCCCATCTCTACATATTGCTCTATCAAATATGTACCTGGTGTACAGTGTGTCAAATTCAAATAGTTCTAGGCTGTCCCTTACTTGTTCTGTAGCTCTAACAAATAATAATTAAATACAAAAAATCAGGCAACTGGAAAAATGGATAATGGCTGAGAACCAGGATGTTTACATGCTCTAGTAGCCTAGTTATTACAAAGCCAGTCTTAAAATGAATATGGTTATTTCATCTTTACGATATGCATAAGTTGAAATTTGTGTTTGGTACCTTCAGATCAGCCCAAGAAAATAATTAAACTAATTTATTGTACTTTTAGTTGATTCTTTAGTTTGAGTAATATGAGGACTGTAATGTGCTTGTCTTTTCTTACAACCCTTCTAATGTTACATTATTACATTTTTGTTTGATATTTTTTATGCTCAAAACCCATCTACAAATGGCCAAATCTAAATGCCTCGCAGGTAAGAAAATGTACACTCCAGCTGCAAATATACTAACTTTCTAAAAATTAATACAGCTGCAGAAAAGTCTGTTTAATTAAACTGAGACAGCATAAATCATGCTTGCACTATATGCCTTCCTAATATAACAATATGGCAAAAAGGTTCACTCACAAAATCTTACCAGTGCAAATTTTAATCAAAGGTAATTCGACTCTTGCCTTTTATTTCCCCAAAGTAAAAGTAAAATATGATTACATAGAGAATTATCACAGATCCCTGTAATGTTTGTTGTCAGTCGTCAATCATTAATCCAATACTGTAGAAGAACTATTTTAATTTCGTCAGCCTCTTCTCAGCCACCGAATGTTGTTGTGGAGAAAAGCACCCAGCTGGTACTTGGAGGTGATAAATGGGGGACGGTAGACCCTGAGTGTTATCAGTGCTACTAAGGCCTGCAAACTAGGAGAACACAGGGTTTGCTCTGGGGTAGGACACAGTAAGGCTATAAGGCTAAGGTTGATATATCGCTGCACAGCCACAATAGGATTCATGTTGTAAGAAGCTGAGAGAACATTGTGTGAACAAAAGGGGCAATAGCAGCAGGAGTCTGTGTTTATGGAGACAACCTCTGAGCATGTAATTTATGTTGCTATACGATATGTGTGTGTGCACAGTGTAAGTGTCCTGGTGCAGTTTGATATGAATCTCTCACACAAAATTTTGTGGACTTCATTGAGTGTACTGCGATATGAAGTATATTCCACTCTGCGGAAGAGATGATTGAGTTTTTACTAGAATGGCCGTGTGTGTGCGTGCGCATGTGATTGATAGACGCGCTTGTTAAAAACAGGCATGCGGCTGTGAAACGGCCGACCAATTAAATCCAATCTGTTCCAGAGGACAGATGACATCATAAAAATGCGTCATTCTGTCAGTGCCTACACAATGCCCACCCAACCCTTTCTCCCCACACAGGCTCATACAGAGAGATACATGTGCGACAAGTCGACAGGTCCTATTTTCTGTAGAATTCCAGTTATTCATGATGTTGAATATCTGTACTTGACATCATTCACCTTCTGCTCCCTTGTCTCTATTTTTTTTTCCTCTAATAAGACTAAATTACCTCTGTATGTCTGCATAGGTACCTTTATTGAGATCGATTATTTACTAGTCTTTCTGACATAGTCATGTCAGTCCATGAAACCAAAAATGTATTTTCGCTGCTTTTAATTTGCTGTTATACAATATTCAGCTTTGGTGCTGGAACATGTGAGGCCTGATCTTATAACAAAAAGGAAATCTGTAGCAGTGGTTTCAATTAGAATTGTTGATTTAGTCATGTATTGTTTCACCATCACTGTGTTGTATTCCTTTTTATTTAACCGTAAAGCTTATGCTCTGTTGCCTGAGAGGTAATTAATTTAGACAAGACAGTTACGCAACACTTCTCGTCTTCCCAGCCTCATTGTGTCCCTCTTCCATTTCTTCAAGGCTGTTGTGTCACTGCAGATGAAGTGGGTTGTGCTTAAAAAATAGATTTTGTGCCAGTTTTTTGAAATATGTCTTTTTGAGGCAGATTTTTTTTTTTTTTTTCTATGTGTGAATAACCTTTCCGTGCTGCAGTATCAAGTGTAGGGCAGTCAGGAGAATATTCAATATTCAATCTTTGCCACCCAGTGTTGCCTAACTTTATTTCATAAACATTGATTCAGGTGCAGGATTTGCCGTTTTATCAGGCAACAGAGCAAAGTCACACTTAAGAGTTTTAGTGAGCAATGTGCCCGTCACAGGTGGATGCATTTACAATGATTTACAACAATTTGGCCCCACAAAGAGAGAGATTGTATGTTTCAACTGTTGGACAGCGAAGCAGAAACACACTGGGAGTACACACGCACACACATGCATGCACACACACACACACACACACAAATCCAAACACCTACACAGACACTCTCACACATTTTTTCATTCCTGAGTAGTTATGCTATTAATTCTTTCTTCCTGTAGTTTCTCCTTTTATTGCAGATTCTAATTAGCACTGTAGTTGATGCAGAAAGCTTTATTTACCTTTTGTCACATGATAGAATGAGCCATATGGAAGACACTGGATGCTAAAAAAAAAAACAGAAATTGAATTGAAATGTGCATGTGGTTAACAGCATGTAAGACACCAGTAATAGCTCAGAACAATGCTCCTTGCTGCGTGCTTTTTCTTACCCTTTCCCCTGTGTAGTTTGTCAATCTGTGCAGCAAACTAAGACCCTATTTTGAGGTGTGAAGGATGCTGATTGACTTACAAGACGTGTTTTACATATTTTCCAAATCCCAAAATGACTCCAGTGGCATCTATACTTTCATGAACGTCTTAGTAAGTCAAAATGGATAGGGAGTGTTTGTGTGTAGCTGTTGTGCAAGGGAGTGTGAGGTGAATTATACTAGAGTCTTGGCCTTGAATATATATATATATATATATATATATATATGCAACACCCATCTCCCCCACCTCCAGCAACACTCGAGCACTCTGGAGCTAGAATTAAAGTGGATTTAGTGAGGCAAGGTTTAGAGGAGAGCACAGGTTTATAACTCTGATTGCCAAGCCCACTACTCATAATGAGACGCATTACAGAGCTGATGTTGTAAGATTAGGGCGACTTAGGAGACATGAGCAGCCTTACAGATCAGATGAGAGCGAAAGAGAGCTAAATGGGCAACGGAGAGTAAGGGGAACACAAGGGGAGAAAAATGGCAGGAAGCTGAGACCAAAGTAAAGAGAAGGACAGGAAGAGCTGGAAGATTTAGATTAGCGTATATTTTAGCTCTTTGATTTACGTCAAACAGATGATAGAGGTGTGATGGAGGTGGCAGTGAAGGGGTGGGGAATAGAAGAGAGATAGGGAGACAGAAGGGACAAAAAACAAACAAACAAAGGATGTATCTGCATTCCTGTCAGCAAAAAGAACAGCAGTGAAGCTCTCAGTTATTAAAACATTGACAGCCTCTGACAGCGATATAGCTCCATTTTGCTCCGGCCCCATCAACACCTTAGAATTCAAAACAGGCTGACATGTCACGCAGAACACTGACAGGTGTTTGTGTCCCCTATCCATTAGAATTGTCTGTAATAAGGAAAAAAAAAAAAAAAAGAAATAAAGAAGGCATCCACTGTCCATTCCCAGCTGCCCATTTGGTTGATTCAATTGTCTGGGGAGGCAGATTTTCTGAGTTGACACATTCTCAGTCATGTCAGAGTTTGATATGCACTCAGATTCAGCCAGCTGCCAACTGTTGGATAAAATATGAAATATGATAAAAATGCCAAAATACAGACTCCAGTGACAAGACGATGAAGTTTAATATCTACAGATTGCATACTGCCATGTTACCACTGTGACTTAGTAAACCTTTAAAGGGTTTTAGCTTAGACAACTTTTAACTGCTTAAGACAGATGGGACTGAGATCAGAATTAAGTGAGCCCCGGGATATGTTTGTTTAGGTTTTCTAAAAATTTTCATGAAAAAATAAAGGGACCATTAACACCGTTGTGCGAGAAGTCAATTAACTTTGACAATACTGTACTGTACATGATGGCTTCTTATGGTGAGGCCACTGCAGGGAATGGGAATTAGTAGCAAGTAAGTACTTGAGGCACTAAATTTCATTGCATTTTTTTGTTTAAATTGTCAAGTTAAAATATAAAAATAAAAACAATATTGCAGAATGACACCACATATGCAATTTCTCTTTTTACATCATACCACTTTAATTGTATTTTATGATTTTTTTTTTCGAAATAAAATATATAATAAACCATGGCAACACTTGCAGTTGACCTCTATGCCGCATTGTGCCCTTTCAAATGAATTTTCCTTCAAGGACACCATGCCATGAGGAACCTTTGATAAATGTCTCAGGATGTAAGTGAGAACTGGACTGATTCAGAGGGGCCTCTGTGACAAACTGCCTTTACTGTGTAACCTGGTTTAATAGGCACAAGTGTGAACAACCTTCCATACAACTTAAACAACATCTTCATCATTGTAGGATGTATGTTGTTGGGCATATGTGGTTGTGTGTGTATTACATATAGTCACATTTACACCTATATTGCCTAATGTTCAGTGTCTGTATAAATGTACTGGGAATGGGAATGTAGGTTCTTTCTAAGCTAAAATATTACTCCCAGATGTCCACAATGTAATTCAGTGTCTGCAGTTTCTATGTAATTTGCATGGATTTCAGTTTCTTGGTGTTCAGTGATATGTGATCTATAATGAAACTACCTTAGGTGGTTTACCTTCAAAGATGCAGAAAATAATGTGGACACATGATATTAACATGAAAGCACTAACACTACTGAGATACAGTGCTTATTTTTTGTTCATTTCTTAAAACCAAATAGAGTGGTGAGGCAAGCATTTGTAATTTTGTATTGTTGTTCATAGTTCATTTTTATTTAAATTTATAGTTATCAAAAATATCTTGTGATAATATGAAAATATGTACACATATATAGACAGAAATATTGTGTGCAATTCACAAAGCACCTGCAATGGTGGAATTCACTGCAGCCTCCACTGCCAAGCATATAGCGTCAACAGTGTTACACTTTTACTTGCATGCATGTCAGTTAGGGAGTGTGTCATTTATGAATGATGGAATATCCAAACATTTGGTACAAAGTCTGACCCCTTCTATGCAAATAAACCTCGTTTTAAAACGGGTTTAATTCACAAAAGTCCAGTGCAAATTATTACACCATTTGGCTGATGCAAATAGTATCTGGTAAAAACTGATGTTAACTGCACACAAACTCACCTCAGACTCAACCCCATCTCCAAATGTTCAAGTGTGTCAAGCTTGACTGATGTTAAATTACTGTGTAATGATATGAAGCACAAAATCTTCAGGCAAATATTGGACGGATGAGATCAGTATGTGTGTTATCTCAGAGTTTCGTACATATACAAAATATTGTATAAGTATGCATAACTGTTTAAGAATACACAGCATTAATGCTCTAAATGAAGTTATGTAATACATATAATACACACACCCTCTTCTGGTGTTCGGAGGTTGTTTCTTCAGATACAATAATCAGTTACACATAATGTTAATTTAACACATTTCAAAGCTGCCTGAATTACACTAATTGGAGCCTAGTTTAATGAACATTTCAGTGCATTTTATAACAGACATGAATTTCTACAGAATCATTAATATTGATTTGATTGGAGACAGGTCTTTATGTGTGGTTCTCTTTAAAGACATGCAATTTGGAAGTTATTACTATTTTCATTATGGATCAATCTGTGACTGAAATGAAGAGAAAGACCTGAAACACTAGAAACTCTGATGCAAAACAAGGGCTAATTGCACTCTTATGGATGTGTTTGTGCCAACAATAATTGACGCAGCCCTTTCTGGATAAAAACAGTGCAGCTTATGGGTGGTACTCTGTGCATTTACTAGGTGTATTCCGTTCTTTGTGGATCTGATCCATGGAGGTAATGACTGATCATGTTCAATATAGCAAGTGTATTGCTCTACAATTCAGCAAATTATGTCAAATTATATAACAAATTCTACGGAGATGTAGAGGTGACAGTTGTGATATCCTTGTAAGATAGAATGGAGAGCTGCCCTGAGCAGAATATATGTAAATGCAGTCAGGCTGGAGTTTGTGATGAAAATGACTGAAATGGAAGGCTTTTTGTTACAGTAACACAGAAAAGAGGAGGCAGGTTGTTCTCTGTGGGAAAGTGAAAAAAGATGCTTTATCTAATTTGTTATTTCCAGCAAAATGTGCAAGCACTGCAGACACCATTAGTGTCAGTTAACATCAGATCTAAAGCTAATCAGGTTGCATTCAGCTGAATTTGACAGCTAGCTGGTCACCGTGATGGCAGGCAGCACTTTTATTATTAACCAGGCCAATATGCTCCTGCAGAATACGATTTAGTTTCTTAATGCTGCCATTTTGTGGCGACATAACCAGCTGTGTTTTTGGTATGCTTCTTTAGCCTATTTGTTATAAGTAACCTCGGCTGAACTTTATTATTATAGTTTAGCTCTTGGTTATTTATTTATTTTTTGGTCAGTGACAGGAAGGACAAAAAATTACAGTATATAGTATCAATATAAAATACTGGTATTTTTACACCGAAAAAGTATGAAAAGAGCACAATAAAACAATGGACAGAGAAAAAAATGGCTGGAAAAATAGTAATACAGTCCATAAATCAAGAACCTGTTGATACTTGATGGGACTCATTCACATATTTAAAAATTACTAGTGGTTCACATTTATTGCCTTAACAACTGGAGCTATTGCACCTAAATATAGATAACAGATGTACATTTAATACCAAAACCCTAAGTTACAGAGGTTAAAGACGCAGCCCAATTAGCTGACCATTGCTCATAAATTCTTACCATTCTGATCATTCTTTCTCCATTTTACACAGGGTGACATTTTTCTGATTGTGTCAAACCATTTGGCAGAAAACTGAAAACTAATGGTGTGTTTTTGAAATGCTGAAAATGACTCGGAACGTTCTGACTCTGAACAGTCTCCTCTTGGTTCTTCCTTTACTTTGCATTCTGATGTTCCCTCCTTTCTATGTAATCATCATTCTAAACAGGTTGTAATCAGCCCAGCTGGGGAGAGGCTGGATGTGAAGCCTCTACTCTGATTGGGAACAACAACATGTCAGCTTCCCGGCTGATGGCAGCTCCACTTTTATTTGTATAAATTCCTCTATGGGTTCATTCTTGCTTTTGGCAGACAAATAGAAACAGAGTGTATATTAAAGGCGCGGGGCAGGGGGCTTTCTCTTCAAATTTCTCTGTAGAATTTATGCATTGAATGACAACAAAGAAAGAAAGAAAGAAAAAAAGAAAGAAAGAAACCAAAAAATGCTGGATGTCAAAGCTAAGGGAGACCATCAAAAGAGAAAAATGAAAGAGAAAATTAAAAAAAGAGATTAAATTTACACTTGTTAGGTTTTCTGCTGTTTCTGTTGTATATTACCTCAACATCACCAACTTGATGCCCTGGATATTGATGTGATACCTCCAAATTGTAGCAAATGTGTTGACGGACATTTCTCAGAATGCTTTTCCTCTAGCTAGAGGCTCTTTTAGGTGTGGGCATGTTACATATGTGAACATCCTTTCTCCTTCATGGTTTATGATGTTCTAAATGTGTTTTATGTTTGTGCATTTATCTGCTGGAGAGCGAGTGATTTTAAGGTTAGACTCCCTACTCAAACATGCGCTGTTATGAAGCTAACAGTGAGAACAAAAGCGATATTCAGAGTGGACAAGTCACATCAACCTTCTAACCTGTATGCATTGTACACACTAATGCTGGGCCCCATTAATTTGTCACGTTTAACCCCCCCCCTTTACGGTGCCCCAGTGCATGGGGAAATTTGTGAATTCTGAGACAACCAACAGTTCGGTTCAGGTAAACATTAGTGCCAGTAATGTAGGATATAAGTGCAAGAAAACTTAGTCACAACCTGCCTGTTATTTCAATTGGTTTAGAGCCCCCCCAAGGATGAAATTAATTGAGCAGAAGTAGGGATGTCAAAACCAGACGGGGGGTTGACCCCCCCCAAACAAATTGCACACTGGTTGTATCTGTTATAGCTCTACTAAATGTTAAGGATCCTGTTTAGAATCATAGAGCTTAACTTCATACATATTTTAACTTCAGATTTTAATCAGTAGGCATTGTAAACACTGTAAATATTTGCATATATTCTGGGTATTATTGGAATTTCAGTTGTGAATAGTGCCATTGTAGTCCAGAGAAACCCTCCCCTGCATTTGAAGCAGTGCTGAAAATACTGCAGCTCACTGTCCAAAGGCTGTTAATTTTGTTAGGGAGCCACAAGCCTTTCTGTACAACAGGACTTCTGACAATACAACTCTGATTGGGGTTTTTGGACAAACAATAGGGCTATGATTTGAGCTGCTTGGCCAGTGATTGCTGCCACACCACACTTTGTGACTTTGTATTCTTGTGATGGAGATGGCAGGGGACAACATCAACATCATCCTCATGAATCACTCAAGACTGATGTTGGTTGTGTTTGTGTGTGAGTATTTTCAGACTTGACAAGAAAATGGAACAAATCTGTGAGAGAGGAGAAAAAAGCCAAGTGCATGTGTTGCATTTGCCTCTTTGGTATTTTGTTGTGTAAATGCAAGCCCCCAAATGGCTACTAACATGGCAGTTCACAGACATGTTGGCTCTTCACAGGGTTAATGATTACCGTGGACGTGTATGTGACTTTGACAATGTCCATATCAGAAAGTATGTTTTAAAGTGCTTGAGATTTGGTCTCTATACCTTTTAACCCAGGGGTGACCAACCCTGGTCCTGGAGAGCCACTATCCTGCATGTTTTAGATGTATCCCTATTCCAACACACCTCATTCAAATGATAAGCCTATCATCAAGCTCTGCAGAAGCCTGAAAACAACTTCCAGGTGTGCTGGAAGAGGGAAACATCTAAAACATGCAGGATAGTGGCTCTCCAGGACCAGGGTTGGTCACCCCTGTTTTAACCTCTCTGTGTTTAATGCTCTTTTATGTCATGAAAAAGTAAAAAATTGTCCTTAACAGCTTGTATTTAACTCCAACCTCCTCTTTGAAGACTGACCATATGAAGAAAAAGCCAGTTTGCACAATGACTGGAGCAGCATTCAAGTCCTGTCTCTGTGGGCTGAGTGGAAGTTGAGGTCATGTTGAAGGACGGGGGGGTCTGATGGGTCTGTTAGCTGTGAGTTAGAGAAAGCTGACAGATGAAATGGAGCCAGCAGAGCTCAGTATCTGGCCATCGCCTGCCACTCTACGCTGCTTTCACCTGCAGCAGGTGGGGCGACCTAAACACTTGACACACTCAGCCAGACAGGAGTGATAGATGACTGTTGGCCCTCTTTGTCATGATGAGAACAGGTCAGTATTAATACACACACTCACAAATGGCATCCCATCAGGGGCTTTGCCCTGCCTCACACCTAACAGCTGCCCCTTTGGCTCAGCATCGCACCCTAGTCAGCCTCTCTTCTTTCGCCTCCTCTGATCTGCTTAACACCATGACAAAAATGAGCACTTTTGTCAGTGTTTTCATTGATGTCTTTCACATTTTATTGCACTGTTTGAATAATATAATATAAAATGTTTTTGCTAATGTCTGTTGTCTCATGGTGTGAACACAGACTTTCAGTCAGATCAGACTTCTGACTAAATGCACAGCCTAAGTTGGAGACACAAGGTGTTTGCTTGGGTGTCTGTGCACTCATGCATGCTTGTGAGCCTGCATGTGTTGAAGTTTCTAGACTAATGAGGCTTCCCTTCAAGCTTCATCGACATCAAAACACACTGAGACACCGCAAGACAGATGCATTTGATGGATCTGTTCAGCTGCCTTGCCAGTCGACAGGCATACAGGTAGCTCAGAACAGACGGCAACAATAAATATTCACAGCAAGTTTGGTGGTATTATCACAGTTGTGTTCAACATGATTTTCACTCACTACACACCCAATCTTTCTCGAAAGCCAATGTTATATTTTTCTTAGTGTTTACAGTATATTATTTAAAATATAATGCTTTGTGTTTATGAAAGTGGTAGTCAAAAGAATGTTATCCCTTTATTTCCTTAAGTGAATGCTATTTGGTCTCCTTTTTTTTATAGTGCAGCAACATGGCAAACATTATTTCCCAATAATTGGAAGTTT
Organism: Apogon hyalosoma; assembly: GCA_037367295.1. Lineage (NCBI taxonomy): Eukaryota > Metazoa > Chordata > Actinopteri > Kurtiformes > Apogonidae > Apogon > Apogon hyalosoma. The sequence goes on from JAPQRP010000014.1 coordinate 20,486,041, forward strand.
TATTTTGAAAGTTTGTGCTTTAGCATTTTATTTAACTTTGTCTGGTCTGCAGTGACTACTTGAAGAGCCCAGCATAAAGGCACAGGTGTATATCTACAAGAAAAGTAGTGTGCTTAAACAAATTATAAGTGAATGCCTCTTCACTATAGTGTTCCTTAATAAAGTCTTACTGTGTTTGCTGTTGAATATTGAGCAAAACCGGTGTACCACACCAGTATCTCCTTCAGCTGTGTATAGTGTTGATGATATATTTGCATGAAAAGCTGCTCAGTTATGTTCAATCACCAGTGCAGCTTTTCAACAATAACACATCAGTATAGATGTTCCCCAGAGACTGCTTTTGTATTAGCTACAAATATGCAAATACTGGACGAGGAGCAGGGGAAAAAAATCAGCTTACAAGCGCTGGGAATTCATCAAGCCTGATAATGGTATGAAACGTATTAAGGCCAGGGTTAAGTGAATGATGAAATTGCAGGTAGGAAACTTGTGTGGGTGTGCATATGGATGTAGAGAGGGAGGAGAGAGTCAGTGAGGTGGCAGGATTGTGTTGAGTAGGAGAGGATGGCAGGAGGGTGAAGTTGCTTTCTTCTCCTGGCAAGTTGAAGAGGAGGCAGAGAGCAGCAAAGGGCTGGAGGTGGGCTGCAGAGCATCCTCACTATCTGATTCAATTAACACACTATACTGGAAACAAAAGGTTTGCCACGGACAGTCTCAGCCAATATTTCAGCATCACTGATGCAACTTAACTTTTGATTAAAATGAGACGTTCTTGCCTCTGACAGATACATCCACCTCTGGACTAAAGATTTTGCTTTTAAGAAATAAAATAATCGTCCTGGCCTTAGAAATATATTTTCTGTTGTGACTTATAAAAGTACTAAAACTTTAAATGAATGTTTCAAAACAACCCCAAGCATTAAACCACGGGAGTCTTTAGACTTTTTCCTCACCAAGATTAAGTGTGAGAAGGAAAAATTAAAAAAAACTGTTAGAATCTTATCATTTTGGTAATTACAAGAATAGTCGAGATAAGTAATTGCAAGAATATCCATCAAAGACCTCTATAGCTCGGAGGAAATATGGAGAGTAGTTCTGTATTGAGTAATACTGTACACAAGGTGGACTTTGCTTTGCAAAAAAATTATAGTTAAGCCATAATGGAAAAGCTGCTTAGGTTTTAACTGTAATCATCTTAAAGGTATGAATATGAATGCCTGCAGTATTATACAGTAAATTAACAATCACAGTTATTGTGAGAAACATATGTGGAAAGTAGAAAAGCACTTGGACAGTGCAGACCTCCGCCAAGGCATATCAGCCCCCCCCCCCAATGCCATGATTAATTTACTCCTAAAATGAATTCCTGAACCTTGAAAAGCTATACATAGCATTGGATTCACATTCATATTATCTGTATTGTGGAGTTATATATACATATGTTGAAACTGGCCCTATCTTGCAATGATGAAGAATCCTTCAAAAAAAAATTCCTGGATCCAGACAGTGATCTGGAGCACCACCAAAATTTTATACCATTTGTTCCTTGTGCCAGTATAAACATTTCCTGAAAATTTCATCAAAGTCCTTTCATAACTTTTTGAATTATCTTGCCAACAGACAGACAAACCCCGATGAAAACATAACCTCCTTGGCGGAGGTAAATATAACAAAAACCCATGAAAACAAATCAAATTTAAAACTCACTATAGCCCTGAGCAGAATCAGTCAAGATATTTTGGACTATTTTCTGTATTTTTAAGTTAAACAAAGGCCATGTAAGGTTGCTTGTAGTTTATGAAGATACAAAGTGGAACATCTGATGCTGATGCAAGATGTATAGAATATTTATTTTTCTTTGGCTGTCATTGTGTTTCTGCATCATAGGGTCTGTATTAGTTTGCTAATGACTACAGTAATACTGTGGCATAGAGCATGGGTGTGGGAATTGATATTTGATACCAGTGAGAATGCAATGCCAAGCCTTTCTTATACAGTTTATTCATTTTGCCTTAGGCCTTACTCATCTACTCATCTATTCCGACAGAGCTCATGTAAATAAATGAGGGGGGAAGAGCGTGTTTGGAGTCCCCCTTTTACTTCCTCTCCTATGGTTGATTTCATTATGGTTTTTCTAAGACTAACTTAAGCCCCAATGTTTTGGACAGCTCTCAAGGATAGCTCAGTTAATTGTGTTGATGATGTCTTTTTTATTCATAAAGTTTTTTCCCTGTTGGGAAGGATCACCGTGGACATGCAAACAGAGGGAGAAAAAAACTGACAGTGCTACTAGTGGGAATCGTTTGGTTTATTTTTTCATAGATAATAAAACATTTAATCATTGCTATTCTCATGCTGATACTGATCTCATGCAGTTCTAAAGTCTATTTAAGTTTTAACCTAATATTTAATATCCTCAAAAGCAAATCATATAACATTAAATGGCTGACTAAAGTATGCCATTTCATCTATGAATGTTAAGCATATGTCCAGTCCTCTTATTATGGCCATTGTAACAAGTACTAAAACCTTGGTACCACACAGACCAAAAAATGTTCAAAGTACTCTCAACATGGACTAGTAGCAAACAAATACAGTGGCATGCAAAAGTTTGGGCACCTCTGGTCAAAATTTCTGTTGATTTGAATAATTAAGCAAGTGGAAGATGAAATACTCTCCAAAAGGCATGAAGCTACAGATCATACATTCCCTTTATATTTTAAACTAAATCATGTTTTCTTTTCATCATTTATATTTTCAAAATAACAGAAAAGGAAAAGAACATCAGTCCAGCTAGGGATGGCTCCATCATGCTTTGGGGTTGTATTAGCCATTGGCGCAGGGAACATTTTACGGGTAGAGGGAAGAATGGATTCAATTAAATGCCAACAAATTCTGGAAGTAAACGTAACACCATCTGTATAAAAGCTGAAGTTAAAAAGAGGATGGCTTCTACAGATGGACAATGATCCTAAATACACCTTAAAATCCATGATGGGCTACCTCAGGAGGTCCAGGCAAAAGCTTTTCCCATGGCCTTCACAGTCTCCTGACCCAAACACTGTTAAAATTGGATAGACCTCTAAACGACAGTGTGTGCAAGACAGCCCAGGAATCTCAGAGAACTGGAAGACTTGTAAGTAAGAATGGGCGAAAATCCCTCAAACAAGAACTGAAAGACTCTTGGCAGTCTACAAACAGTCTTTACAAGATGTGATATTTGCCAAAGGGAGTGCTATTAGGTATTAATTATGCAGGGTGCCCAAACTTTAGCTGTGGCCCTTTTTCCTTTTTTTTTATTTTGAAAATGGTAAAGATGAAAAGATAACATGATTTTTTTTAAAACGCAAAGGGAATGTATCATCTGTAACTTCATGCCTTTTGGAGATCATTTCATCTTTAACTTGCTTAATTATTCACATTAACAGAAATTTTGACCAGGGGTGCCCAAACTTTTGCATTTCACTGTAGGTATAGTACAAGTATCCAAAGAGTGTCTGTTTGACAAATTGTCATTTTTTACTTTGGCCAGGTTTTACATTTTGTTGACAGAGTTTGTAACATATTTGAAAACAGTACACAGACTCTTACAATAATGACAATTATTATCCGAGGAGTGCGTCTCACCCTCTGTCAGTGTCTGACGCATATTTACCTGTAGATATGTTGCTCTCTGCCTGTATTTTCTGTTTTCCTCTTGTTTTGCTGTTTTCTTGACTTTTCTGGGCATCAACCTTTGGGCAGTGTGTGTTTACTTTCCACAAATCAAAGTATCATACATATGTAAGTGGATCAATATAAAAACAAAACAACTCCTGTTTTCTTCCTTTTTCCGCTCTTCTTACTTATTGCACAGTTCTGTCTGAGAGACCAAGTTCATGGCAAAGGACACACATACTGTACATTGTCCATTTAGCCTATTGTTTCTGACAGACTTGTCAGTACCACACAGCAGAAATAAGGAACATTGTTCTTTGGCAGTATATTGCCTCTAAAACATCCCTGTATTGGTGGTGTAGCTGTATTTATATAATATGGCCAATATGACAGATTCTGAAATACCATTTTGCTGTTCTATTTCAATGCTTTTTTTTTTTCTTGCTTTGCTGCTCACTCTTCCCATTCAGTCCACTGTACCACTCTCGCTATCTCATTCACATTGTAGAGATGAGTTTTAACAGTTCTGTTTCCAAGTGCAAGCCACAAATGTTACAGGCTTTGTTCTAGTTTAAGGGGGAATTAATCAGATGTTTCAGTTCTCTTTTCCATAGTTTGTACAAAACTGTATGATAGTAGTTTCCATCTCTTCAGTTTTGTGAGAAATTGAAAGTGGACAGGCACATTCATCCCAAACATAATAAGGTCACTCATTGGTTCTATCTCCTTTACAAGGTTTTGGAAATGGCTGTTAAAAAGTAGGTGTTCTGGTGTTTCATTTGGATTGAGACCATGTCAAGATCACTTAAATTGTGCAGGGATTTATGTGGCAAAAAGCCACAGTGGTAGGGAAGAAAGAAAATAACCACTATTCTCTGAGTAAATCAAGGTAGAAATGCTGATGCATTGTGTTTCATTAAACTTGATCTCCATTCTCACTCTTCTTTTTTTTTTTTTTTGAGTCTTTTAAGTTGATATCCTCAGTTTTGTTAGCCAGCTATGCATAAGGAAATAACATTTGGTCAGCATAGATCATTAGTCTTTGTAGAGCCTATACTGTTGACTACAGAAAACACTCTTGCTGGAGACTGGCTATTAACACAATGTACCACAGGTGGTCTGAGTCTGCAGGACTTGGTCTTGGATCACAAACTGCATCGCATCTGAAGCCCTGCCAGTTACAGGTCTATAATCACATTACATTCATCCTTCCTTAATAAAGGCCAAAGCCTAAAGGTACCACTAGTGTAGTTCAATTTTGTTTTTTAGGAGATTAAATTTATGTGTATGTACATGCATGATTGAGCATGTGATGGATTATATGCATCACGATGAAAATTACTGTAATTCTAGAACAAGCGCAGTCGGTGGTTTGACCCAAAAAAAAGACCTTTGTGCAGTAGTTGTTTTGCTTTGTGATTAAACTGAATTACATGAGGTGTTCAAAGCAGGAAAAGATGCTCTGTCAGTTTTCATTGTCCAAGAAGAGCATTTACAGATAGATGCTACATGATCATACAATGATCACAAGCACATTCATAACCCTGGCTGTCTTCTCCTACATGTGTGCCTGTATGTGCTTGTGTTTTCATTAGTGCTTTGGAGTTTATATGCATGCCTGGTTTCTGTACATGTTCCTATTTTCACCAGCCTCCTCATTGCCCTCAATGTCAGCCCATGCAGCTCATTAGGGCTAAGGGCACATCTTGACTCTGCCATCGCCATAGCAACACTAGAATTACACTTCTCTGGGCATCTCAGCCTGTTTCAGCACCCTCGCTTCTCAGGCACTTAGAAAAAATTACATGGACTCTGGGTGTGTTATGTGTGCATTTGCATCTGCAAGCGCTTGACTTGGAATGGTGGGCTCTTGGGTGTTTGTGTCTCTGCAGGGTTGACATGAGGCTCTCTATAGGTGGTGATCTAAATGGCGATGACCTGTGCATGGCCTCAGTTATCGTCGCCTTGAAACCCCTGTAAAAGTTGTCTGTCGGCTCCGGTAGCTAGAGCCACTTATCTACCTGACGGGATGAGAGCAGAGTGGAGCAGCGATTTGTATGCACAGAGACACTCTGGCTGTCATGGGGTGGGCTAACCCAGGAGATTAAGAACCCGTCGAGGCTTTAGTGTCGGGAAGAGATCATGTTTTGGTCCTAGTGATCAGCACTTGCTGCCACATGACAGCATGATGAACAGGAGACTGAGATGGCTTGGTTGATTTAAATAGCTCCTCACACTCTCCTCACTATTAGCAGGGCCATAGCTACTTTGAAGGATTCAGACTGAGGGAGAAGGTGATATAGTGCAGCAGCATTTCCAGAAAGGGGGGTGGTTTACGGTAAATGGTTGGAATTAAATTAAAGACAGATAGGCCGGGATCACCCATTATCCACAAAATATAAAATGCATCTTGTGACCATTTCATTACCTCATCAAGGAGGTAATGTGATCACTTCCATTTATCTGTCTGTCTGTCAACACGACTTAGCAAAATCTACTGCTCTGATTTTCTTGAAAATTGGATTAAGCAGATTAAAAACAGAACAAAGGAGCCATTCCAGTGATTGAGGACTTTTCCCAAACATTGAAACAGTTAATACATTTTATGATTACCTTGCACCATGGTTGTGTGTAAACATAGATGCTGTGTTAGCAGTTGTGTGGAAGAGTAAAGACTACATCATTTTGGGTGCTGACAGTTTTATTTACCACTTATTTTTTTTTGTTTAGTTTTTTAGCGTGCAGGCAAAGGGCCACAATAAATTACTTGAGTGGGTGAGTATTCGAGTGAAAGTGTGGGAGCAGCAGTGTGGCTGTCAGGGCAGTACACATACTCATCAGTACAGAGCTAGGTAAACAGTATTAACTGTGAATTTAAATGTATTTTTACCATTTGTTTAGGGTAGCTTGCCTTGGATCACCCTGTAGCTTGACAACATCCTATAACTAGAACGTTCACCTTATATTAATAATATGAGCATGGGGCGGAGACACAAAGAGTCTGTTAAAATAGTGAGGGGAAATCAAATCAGCATTCTTTGGGTCTTGACAGGTGTGTCTCAGTGCCCCTCTGATTTTTAATGGCTCAATAATCAAACGATGAGTAAATTCAGCTTTTTTTTTAAGGTGTGTAATTATTTAGTTTTTGTATCAACCTGTGGGAGTCTGTGTCTGCTTGTTCCTACTGCATTAGGTTTATGTCCACCTTTGGTCTGCAGTTCCCGTCTTTGATTTGTGTTTTTGTCAATACACTGCTGGGTCTGTTGTAAAAGACCTTTTCTTAGCGTAGGTATTTTCAACCCAGTTGACTTTAACTACATGACTGCCAACATGACTCACCCCGCTTTACCAACCTACCTCTTGGCTATTTAAAGAGAAAGGTGATGATGAAATAAATATATCCAAACTGCTTTAGGCCAGTGCATTCACTAAAGTTCAATCTGGGTTTTAGAACAGAGATGGGAACATCAGCATGAGGGAGGATTTTCCTTAAACTGAAGGCAGCCATCTGTGCATACAGTGTGAATATCCTTTGTGTTGGCCCTTTGGGATGCGTGTAAGTAGGCCTTATCCATGTTGCATAATTCTTTATAGGGCCTGCTTTGTTGTCACAAATAGGATTCAGTGTCCACTAGACGAGCACTAATCCAAGGCAACTATATGTAGCTTTTTTGGTCATATCAAGATTTACAGTATGTTGTTAGCTTCTCATATTAACCTCGCCTGACTTGTTTTCTCTCCAGTTCAGTCAGTTGGCAGAGAATAAATGCAGGACTGTGCCAGCCAGAATAGTAGACTTTAGGGCTTCAGAAATATATAATCAGCTATACCATGGGTAATGAAAAAGGCATTATCAGCAAGCACAATGTATACAGCTTATTATCTTGGCTCAGTCTTTCACTAACTGCCTGCTGAAGAACCTTTTTTGAACCTGATGCTTACAAACATTGAAATCCACTTGGATGGTTGCACAAAGATTTAAGATGTGGATAGAGAAAATGAGACAGAGGGATAATGACTAGGTGATGTTGAGAAGTAGATGAATAAAGAAAAATGAAAGGGGGGCATCTCAGTTGGGGAACGATAATGGATCTGAACTTAATCAGCAATCAGAATTAATGTTGATGTAGCTGTGTTTATTCAAATTAATCATCAAGGACAGGGCACCCCCTCCCCATGTCAGAGGAGCGGAGAATTTGTCTCCGCAGTGCCTTGCCAAGGAAATTGATGATGAATTACTCCGTTTATCAACTCGCCCCCATTAACAAGCCTGCTGACGGCCCTGTCTCCATCCCGGCAGACATTTTCTTTGGCATCAGCTGATGGTAATTTGGATCCTGACGATCCTTTTTTCTTCTCCGCTCGTCGCCTCAGTGAAAAAGTGAAACCACAACAAGCTTCAGTGGTAATGGCTAGGTGTGATGCTGAACCCTAATGCATTTCACTTAACATTTCGCTGGTTAGATAAGTGGATGAGTTGCAGCGGAAGGAGCAGTTATAGTGAAGGAGAAGCAACAGCATGCATAAATCCCAGGGTGTCTTCTTTGGCAGCTCTGGGTAAACACAGATTAATGTTGTTCGACCGACACATCAGAGAGGCTGTGTGCTTCGATAATCTAAACGTACTTAGGATGTTGAAGCTCTGTATCAATAAATTCTTGTCAAAGTATTCCTAATGAATAAAAAATAAATGAAAAAATGAAAAGAGGCACAGATGTTACTGGAACATAAAAGTTCAGAGCTTAATCAATACAGTTATCTGAACAAAGGTAACTATTTGGCTTAGTTCAGCAAAGACAAGTTGTCAGGCCATGGACCGAAACTAAATGAAAAACACTGGACATTCATTAACCACTGGCCTTCCCTGAGAGACGAATTGCTGAGGACGACAAAAAAAGAGGTAGAGAAAGAAAAAGAAGCAATCAAATGAAAAGGTGAGGAAAAGCTTATGGCGTGCGAAAAATGGCCAGATATCGGTGAGCGCATTTCTTGTGTAGGCTATTCGTCATGTACAGCGGGAACGCAAAGGGGAGAATGAATGGAGGAGTGGAGGGGGAGCAAGTAAAGGGAGGCGGGAGAGAAGTAAAGGCTGGGGAGTGATGAACAGTTGGCCTATCCCATCAAGGATGCCTTCTAACCTGTGCTGCAAAGAGGGGCATCCATCACACAGGCAGGCGGCAGTGCTTTACACAAATGGGCAGACATAGAAACACACCGCTCACATGCTGGGCTCACACTCACTAAGGGCACAGTGAACCCGTGCAGGAGCTACTGGGTGTCATATCACTAACTCTATTACAAACTGGGCCATGGTGAGATGTTCACGAATGCCTTTTCTAAGGTGCAGAAAAATGCTATGTTCAATAATAATTTTCATAATTTTGTGTTTTATTTGACAGTGCTGTTGGTGCCTTTAACAGCGGGAAATTGTATTAAAAACATCTACTGGGGCTAGAAATGAAATCATGGCAGTTGTTGCAGCTCCACTCATATAATCATAAACGCCAACTCTTAAAATGCTCCACCTGCGTCCCTCTATTTGCAAAATCATGGTGGCATAGTGAGCAAATGAGTTTATCATATGTGTGTGTATATGCTTGTGGCTTTTTGTTTTTTGTGCATGTGGTGTGAGAGCCATATGTAATGTGTGTAAAGTAGTGTGTGTTTGACCACACACTGGTGCATGTGTTATCTCTATGCACACATGTCTGCATTTTCCTGTCTCACTGCAGGAATTTCATCCTAGCAGAAAACACCTATATTTCCCATGTACTGCAGGGCAAGCATTTATCTGCACAGCCTGACACTTGCCCAGCTGTGTCAAATGAGCCTCACATGTGTATCTTATGTGAGAACGTGCATTTCACACTTGTGTCTTCGCGTGTGGAACTGACGCCGCTTCATCTGTTTCCTCTACGGTCGGCCTGTTTACGATATGGGGACACAAGTGTCGCTCCTGGCTCGGCAGATGTTGGTGTTAACGCTGCTCGACTGTTCACTCTTAATCATGCGGGCACACGTCAGACACCCCGCTGCTGCAGTTATGGATTAGTCTCTTCCAGCTATTGACTGCTGGTGAAGCTGAAGGCTGTGGAGAGGCTGATAAAGGACACCTGAGTGTGTGTGGCGTGCTGTGGCCACGGCTGGGGTTTTTATTGACTACCCAATCAACAGTCAGAGCCAAAGGGAGGGCTTGTTAGCAGCCATGTACTACTTAGATGCCCCCATGATGTAAGAGTGTAGAATGTGGGCAGATACATGGGGCTGGATGTGTTTGTAAATGTCAGTATGAATTCAAGAAGATAAATACATGGGCAGAAAAACAAACAAGGCATGTCTGACAAAAACTGCATTCATACGGAACCAAATTGTGACTACAACTGGTTTTGTTACAGTTTATCCCAACTAAAATAATAAGTTAATTAGTGGAATTTCCAAGTGACAAAAAATGTTGATACTACAAGTACATTGTTTGTAGTATATTCTGTCACCGTTTTATACTTAATTGCACTGACAGAATCAAGAGGATTCAGGCTGGAGTAATGTCTAGTAGGTGCTCTTTATGGTGAAACAATAGTGCCCCACTTGATTAAAATTCACATGATTATGTTTAGACACTGGAGGCACTTGGTTAATATTGTGGAAAGATGGCAGGGCTTAGTCTCATACAGGGAAAAAAAACATCACTATGGAAAATAGATGCACTGCTAGTCAAAAGTTTGGACACCTGTTTTTCCTTTATTTTGTTTGTTTTTTTATGTATTTCAAATATAACATTAAAACCAAACAACAAAAGGATTATATAAAAAGAAAGTCAAATATTCGAAAAGGAGCGGGATGAAGTTTAACTTACAATCTCCCACCCCCGTACCCCATCCTTCAACCTACGCTAAATTCCTGTCAGATCCCATAAGTAACTCAAAACTCCTACACATAGACTAAATTCTGACTATGCACAAAACACAGAATTGCTGCACATATCAGGGATAGACTGTCCATTTTGCAGCAGCTTTTCACATTAAAATAAGCACTGTCGCTTTCGTAGCAGTAATAGTGCACATATCAAAAACAAAAATAAACTGTCCATTTCATAATAATACTCATGTTACAAAACAAAAAAAAACTCTGTCCATTTCATAACAGTAATTCACAAAAATAAACTCTCCCTAGCAGTAATATACTTATCAAAAATAAACTTGGTCCAATTCATACAATACCCATATTAAAAAAAAAATATATCCAAAAAACTCCAATTTTCATGACTATTTCCATCGTAGATTCTCACTGAAGGCATCAAAACTATGAATGAACACACATGGAATTGTGTAGTTAAAAAAAGTGACATAACTCAAAACATGTTTTATATTTTAGATTCTTCAAAATAGCCACTCTTTGCTTTTATTACTGCTTTGCACATTCTTGGCATTCTCTTGATGAGTTTCATGAGGTAGAAACCTGAAATGTTTTCCAATAGTCTTGAAGGAGTTCCCAGTGATGCTGAGCACTTGTTGACCATCTGAGGTCCATCTCATATCATTTAAATGAAAAGGTGTGTCCAAACTTTTGACTGGTAGTGTAACTCTTAAGTTTCTAAAAAAAAAAAAAAACAACCCAGTAATTTTCTTAATTCAAACATCATATTTACATGAAAAATGTTATCAATTCATTTGCATCATATATTATAGTTACATGAATGCAATTTCTGGAATATAAATATAATAACATGCAAGTTACCACACACATTGTGGTCAGACTTGATCAGAAAGTGATTTGTAACATGCACTGTCTCTAATGTATCCCCACTATAGTTGAAATATGTGAAACATCCAATTGTCCAACTAGATTTTTATCCACATACAGAGTTGCCATTCTGAATTACATTATGATTTTGAAAAGTGGAAATCGTATTCTTGTACTTATCTGATACCATACAGTATTTGAATAATATGAGTGAAGTAGAGAATTGGATAAATAACAGCGCAGAAAGTCTTTTTTGTGTTTAAGCAGAGAACACAGAGGGATGTTTGTTCAACTAAATCCCCAAACTTTTGTTCTGTTTCTTTTTTTTTCCACCTGGGCCTCCAAAACTTCTGTCAAACCACAATCCTAAGCAATGTTGACACACTTCACAGGTTAAGGTTTATTTGGAGAGACAAAGGGAAGAGGAGATAGGAGAGAGCAACTTTGCCACTGAGATGCAGAGAAGCGACACCCTTAGTTAACAATTATTAAAAATGGATGAGTGCATTACTTGTTTTTTTTTTTTTTCAATATCTGATTTAAAGTTAATGAGGGAAATTAGAGCAAGGGGAAGGGGAAAAAAGACTGATTGTACCAGGGAATGGGGAGGGAATTCAGCTGTGGTGTGTGGAGCCTTTGTTGCCATGGAGATCAGTGGGGAGGCAATTAGAAATGTGCAGATCGTGTTTGAATGGTGTATGCATAATTGATTAAAATCATCTACAGTGTGGTTACAGTGGCGTTAGCGATGATGACAATGAAAAATCAATACTTCATTTTGTGGTGAATATTAAAGTAAATGTGACAGGAATATGTCTCAGTTAGAACTTAATACAGAAGCCTGTAACCCAAAGCTCTTGTGTTTTGGTGTTTTTCATGTGTTACAGTATGCCAAATTTGTTTGCAATAAAAGAATATTTAAACCATGGAAAACAAACTATATATACTATCCTCCCATGCCGAACTAGTCATCTTGGTTTTATTTTTCCCCAGCTGTCAGTGTTATAGTGAGAAAATGTTATTTTCCTCTCTTACTTAATGCCAATCCTCCGGTGTTCTGTGGTGCCTGCTCTGCTTTTATGGTCTAAAACATCATTGACAGTTCTCGCTTTTGTTGTTGTTTTGGGGTTTGGTTTACTGTGTTGTTGACCTTCATTTGCCCAGGATCCTGCTCTGGGGAATAGTTTTCAGGTGCACTGCTGGCACGTGGTATACTATAAGCATGTTACAAAAAGTGTGTTGTGCATGGTTCCTATGCAAGTATGGAAAAGTATGGAATTTGACTTTATACATTTTCAGGTCTGGAAAAGTATGAAAAATGGAAAGAAATGTATTGAAAAATCTTCATGTTTCCAAGACTGTTACCACTGTTCTATTTTCTAAAACATAAAATTGTGAATATCTAAAAAAAGAAATGGATCAGTCTGTTTTTTTAAGGTAAGGTGCAGCTAAAACGTTTGTGTGAGAGCACATACAGTAGGCTATGCATCCCAGAGAACATTTGGGCAGATTGACAAGTCTGCTCTTATCCTCCTCCAACACATTTTAAGGCCCGCCCAGGTGTCGTCAAGTTTCACTGCTGCTTCGACGGACAGGTGATGTCCACACACTGTTCGTGAGCGAGCTACTCAACATGCCTTGTATGATCGTTGGCAGAACTCATAATGGGTAGATGTAAATTCTCTGACGACTGGCTCATAAATCCCAAATATAAAGACTG
>JAPQRP010000014.1:20514234-20537811 GCA_037367295.1 Apogon hyalosoma
TCATTCCATGTTTTCTTTTCTGTCTGTTTTAGTCACATGATCCACACAGGAGTTAGGACTGGATTGCATAACCATTGATTTTGATGACTTTTATGGTCTAGTAATTTTTTCCGTCACTGTAAATAACGCATTTATTGTCCCACAATGGGGTAAATTTGCATTTTGACAGCATATTCTGTATTTTTTTTCCCCCCACACGCTGATACCATCTAATAAAAGCCCATTATTCTGGACTCCAAATTCTGCAAAATAACAGTTCCAGACAGACAGAAGCAGCAGGGTATGTTTATTTCTGTTGCTATAGCTTAACCAAGTCAGCATTCATAATACACAGAGACATACTGGGAAGCTACAAGAGCCTTCAACACTTACAGTAGTGACTGGAACGAACGACGATGAGGCAGAGGACTGAAACCAAGTCAAACAAAACAAAACCAAGTACAAGAAAAAGGTTTATGGCACTCATTTTTACTCAGAATAATATTGCTTTTTAAAACACAACCTCTATCCATCGTCATAGTTGTTTAATCACGTTATATTTTCACTGCATTTAAATATCAAATATATTCCTTAACTGATGTATTTATTGCTAACATCAAACATACCTAACATTAGGGATATATTACGTACTTTGATAATAGTTCTGTTTAAAAGTACAAATTTTTACAGAAATTAACAGTCCAGTTCAGGAGGGGATACAGGGGGTAGGCTTGACTTCAGGCCATGCACAGGGATTCGACAGATGGGGGAAGGGAAGGGGGTGGAGCTTAAGCGGGGTCTCCCATTGGATGAGAGGAGCTGGAGAAGCTGTCACTCACACAGCCGGTCACACATGCTTTCTTCACTGGTATGTTCGACATCGGGTACGATCCTTTTTTTTTTTTCTTTTCTTTTTCGTTTTCCAAAGCTAAACTAAACTACTCTGATCCGTAAACGGGAGCGTTACATGCCAACAGAGACGCTTGACTGGAAAAGCCATCAGCCAATCACAGCGCTGGATCTTTCTGTCCGCTCTTCGTGTGAAAATGGACAGAAGTGGACAGATAGTGGTTATATTACACACACATACAGTGAGATTAAAGGGTGTAGATACATAAAAATAAGTTAAGTACGACTACGCGATGACACAGGTGGAGTCAGAAGGCATCCAGGGTCAACAGTTCCGTTCAACAGTAGCGCCAGTGACGGGCCGTAAAATCATAACGGTAATTATTGCAAAACATTTTATGTCACAATAAATACTGTCATTTCACATTTTGTCTTAGTGGTTTACGGCGTTCGTATTCTTAGCTAAAACACTTACACAAAGATTCCATGTTTCGTTTTGTTTTACTTAACATTTCATAATCTTAAGCATTTTAAATATTCTGATGATTACCCAGAACGTTTAGTTTCTCGGAGTTGACATTTATTTTGAAAGTTATTGGCATCTGCCTCGTCACCCAGCCCAGGCTAATTGTACTAAAAATGCCCGAATATTCCTCAGATATATTTGTTTTATGTGCATTGGACGACAACTGTAATGTAGAAATGTACAACTGATGACCTGTGTTTGGCCCCTCCCATAACATACACATTATTACTATTATTATTATAATAGCTTTTGGCACACCTCATTTTCATATGAATACGGTAATTGTGAAGAATTGTCTCACTTAATGTAATCAATAAGAAAATAATTTACTTTCAATGAGTAATTTAAACTTTGTCTGCGGTTCAAATTTCGTCTTTTAAGAAATGGCTGTTACATTAAAAAAAAAGCCTAAATGAATTCAGCTAGAGTCTTAATTTGTCGTGTAGGAGCATTACCGTTACCTTGTGGTTCTTAAAGCTGCGTATGAATTTTGTCACCAATTTTTCATCAAATCTGTAAAACCTGAGTCTTAGCCTAAATATCACCGATCCGTAAGTCTTTCTGTGTTTACGCACCTGAGTCTCCTCCCTCACGGTGAACAATTTGGAAGTGTACTCCACCATAAACAGTCCACATGTTTACAAACAGAGCCGGCGAGTCGTTCGGGCGTTTACGGAAATTTGTTGCGACGCGCATTGTGGGAAGTGGAGCTCCACGCGGCCGCATTATGGCCGCAGTGGCAACAAACACGGAAACGGCTTCACTGCCTCTTGCTTACGCAGCTGCGTGGAGCTACAACGATGCACGTCGCGACAAATTTTCAAAAACGCCCGAGTGACTCGCCGGCTCTGTTCGTAAACAAATGGACTGTTTATGGCGGAGAACTCTTCCAAATTGTTACTGTTATGAAATGGACAGAGTTTATTTTTGGTTTTGATACGTGCACTATTACCGCTACGATACGGACAGAGTTTATTTTAAAGTGAAAAGCTGCTGCAAAATGGACAGAGTCTACCCTTGATACGTACAGCAATTTTGTGTTTAGTCAGAATTTAGTCTTTGAGTTACTTATGTGATCCGACAGGAATTTAAAGGATGGAGGGGCCGGAGATTATAAATTAAACTTCATCCCGCTCCTTTTCGAATGTTTGACTTTCTTTTATATAATCCTTCTGTGGTTTGGTTTTAACGCTATAGTCGAAGTTGTTCAACATGAGGGAAGAGATTCAGGTGCGTAAACACAAAGGCTCGCAGATTCGTGATACTTAGGCTGTGACTCGGGTTTTACAGATTTGATGAAAAACTGGTGACAAAGTCATGCGCGGCCTCAAAGCTTAGCGTGGACTGCACGTATATGCGTGTCTGTTGTGAATAATTAGCGCTTTTATTGTTTCCGATGGAAGGTCGTATCGGAGTCACACGGCTCTTTTTGCGGCTCACATTAGTAGAATATCAGGCTTTTCAACCGGAATGACTTAAATTTGAGGGCGCGATAATAGATGAAATAAATAAATCGCCTAAGCTCACCTCGATTTCTGAGGGTCTGACGTTCATATTTGATTATTTTGAGTTTGGTGCTCGCTTATTTATTTCTTCATTCGTTGTAGGTGTTTATTAGTTCAACTTGTAATTTCTCATTAACTGTGAAATAATACATTTCCACTGATGATTGATAAGAAACTATTGTCATAACCGTCACTGAACACATTCGATGTTCAAATGCTCCTGCCTCAGATGTGACAGAGATGAGCTTTTCAACATGTTTGAATGAGTAGAATTATTTTCCAGAGGATGGGAGGAAGCTGTTTCCTTTACACACACACTGTTTTTCTGGACAGTAGTTATGTAACTGACCGTTGTTTTGTCTTACCATCAAACCTCCACCTTTTCTCCTGTATCCCTATGCCCCTTCCCTTTCACATGGCCTCATCTCTCTCTACTTTTCCACCTCCATTTTCATCTATCCATCCTTGGTGTTGCTGTTGGCTGGCAGGCCAGAGGCTGAGCCAGCGCTCTGTCACATTATACTGCCGCTGAGTGAATTACTCTGCCTCCATTAGACTAACGAGAAAGGCAGGAGGAGGAGGACGTGGAGGAGCGAGAGGGGGGTGTGAGAGACGAGAGATGGATGAGAAAGAAGAGGAAATAAGAGAGATGATGAGATGGAGGAAAGTTAGATGAGGTGGAAGACATGGGGAAACAGGAGTGAGGAGGATGGCCCTGGAAGGAGTGAAGGATGAAAGGAAGAAAGTGGGGAGGACAGGAGGGTAGGCGGAGGCTGATTACAGATGAAGACCAAGACGACAGACGCAAGATTAAAGAGAAGGAGAGACGGAGAGGTGGAAGGCAGGAGGGATGACGGAGAGGAGAGGAAGAGACGCGAGACAGAACGGCAGGAAGAGAAATGGAAGAGGGGAGTGAAGGAGGGAGGCGGCAAAAACAAAAAGGATAAAAGTGGGAAAAAGAAGAAGGGAAAAAACTGAAACATAAAGATGAACAGTGCAGGACAGACTGGTATTGAAATATGTAACAGATGGACGTGACACTGAGGTCCCATCATGCAGTGCGGTTGTTAAGGTCTTAAACCGGGGTCATGGATTCGACTAAAGGAACCTACAGAAGCGTTATCATTCTTTTAGATTTGTTTTGACTGTTTGTTTGGTGACATTTAACTCCAAACATCCAACTAAACTCCTTTGCCTCCTCCTGTCTGCAACTGGAATTAGTTTGGAAACAATTCAGATAAGTCACCGTTATCAATGTCCAATTTACTTGTCTGATTGTCTGTAATTAGCAGGAGCCGACTGCTAATTATTAAAGACAGGCTTAATAACGAATGACGTTGAAATGTGCCGATTCACAAAAGCCGGAGAACGGTGAATGAATCGCTCAAATGTGTAATACGCCTATTGTCTAAGCGTGCATTCGTTCTGAAACTCCACCATAACCTGAAGGCTCGGTAGAAGGGAAGGTTACACTGCCCAATAACAGACAATAAATCAAATAAATAAATCGATAAATACACGCCCCACTCCTGGACTTCATGTGGTAGGAACAGTTCTTACTGATTTCGGGGCAAAGGGGGGCACGCTAGCACCGCAAAACCAGTTTACTTTGAGATGTGGTTTAGCTGGTAAGTTCCCCATCAAGACAAACTGGTGGATCTTAGAGGGACTGGTGGCATCATATTTACCTAAACCCACTTTTCTTAGTCTTTGGTTCATTTCTTTGTGTATTTGGACCCTAATAGTTCACACAGTCTGAATTTGAACCCTCCAGCTTCTGCACAGATATCTTTAGATTCAAAAATCGATAGAATTTCTACAACCCGTTTCGATTCCTGCTTAATTTGTGACGTTTTATAACTAGTTACGTCACGACATTTGCACGTATAAGGTCCAGACTTCCGACGAACTTTTCTCCGAGTACGACATAGTTGTTTGTCAGCAGCAGCGGTTGGAGTAAAAACTGAAAATATGTCCAAACTTTGAGCAGATTACCTCAAATGTTCAGTTGTCGGTTGAACGGGACAGAGCAGCACAGCCAACAATTAATTAAGGAAGAACTCAGACCTAAGTTTAGCATTTACACATTACATGTAGACCACAGGGAAATGTTTGAAAGTGCAGAATTCCATTTTCAAAAAGCTAAATATGACTCCTTTAAAAGGACAGGTCAATGCTAACATCCAACAGCGCTAGCGCATAAATAAACCCTATCAAGACCAATCAGAATATTACAATTTGTACTGACTTTTTCTATGAGCTCTCCTTTCATTTGTGCTGCATTTGGGGGAATATTTGAATTCATTTGTGTATTAAGGGGTCTTCCAATTATTTATGTAGACGTGACATAGACATGACTGGGCTCGAACCATCCACAACTTAATAAATATGGATTCAAACCTACAAACTTGTCCATTCTGAACGACTGGTTTTGAGGAAAGAAGACTGAGGTTTCCATGGAGCCTTTTGACAGCATCCTCACAAACGATGGGTACTCATGTTATGGCTTTACCAAATGACAAACACATAAGACGGTGTGACGCACAAAATGACAGACAATGAGAATAGTGATTTGAGACATAAATAAACAGTGATGTTGAGTCCAAAAAAAAAAGTCCCTGATACAGTTAAAAAAAAGGAATCTTCAGGAAAAAAAAAAAATGAGATTAACAGACAGACAAAAGTATAAAACCAGCAGTGGTGCATTATGGGCCTGTTGAGATCTGAGAAAAAAACTGGAGGCTTTCAAGCCACACCCCCACACACATATTCTTACTCTCCAACACATACACATCCTCACACACAAACATGTACACACACACGCACACACACGCCCGAGGTAATGACACATCTGACATTTCAAATATTCCTCAGTAGTGATGACAACTTCCCTCCATAGCCCTTAATTTTCACAGACACACACACAACTCCAGAAAAAACATAAATAAAGAAAATAAATAATATAAATAAGGAAATTACAGTGCCTGTGTCTGGGTGTGTACTGAATCGGAGAACTGATCAAAAAGGATTGGGCCGAAGTTAGACTTCACTGAGGGTCTATGGAGGAAAATAGCCATAGCTTGTTCTCTCTGCCGTCCCCTTCCCTATCATGCTCTCATGTGGCTGTAGAAGCTCTCAGAGGTCGGTGCAGCGCTCCTGCTTGCTGTAGTGGTCGAACTGGCTCTTCCAGTGCATCATGTAGGAGGACCAGCGGTGGAACTCCACCTTCCACTGACGCTCAGCCTCGTCTATGTTGTCTGAAAGAAACACAAACACAACTTTTTACACAAACGTCGCAGTTTTAATAGGTGGGGGTACGTTCCGTAACTGGCGAGACTGAAACTTAACCTGCTCATACGGTGTGCGTTCCACTTCAGGGTTCCTGTGGAAAGGTGTTTGCGTTCTTCACATGGGCTACATGTATTCGTTCTGTACGCTTCTGTATTGTACTGAAGGCTCCAAACGGAAAAGCTTCGCACAGAGGTCACGTTAACTGAAAATATTCCGTCATTGATGGATTTTTTTTATTAAAGATAACAGAAAATTCTGAAGGCCGTCCGTCATTTTGACAGATTAAAATACTGAGGATAATCTACCAAAGAAAGTTTCACACAATGTGCACTGAACCTGGACCAGGATCACTGGTCTGTCTGTCTGTCTGAACAAGGCATCCAACAGTCCAGCATCCTACCTGTACAGAACCTACAGCGCCACCGTTCACAACTACGCTGAATACCACACCGCAGAGCCCTGGACCAGGTCGGGTATCCAACCCACTAGAGCCACTGGTCTGTTTTGGAGGGAACTAACTGATGGTACTGGTTACATGTTGAGCAGCACACATGTTTATAAGCAGTGTTTACCAGTGATGTTGAGGAGGCGTGGCAGGAAGCGGTTCCAGAAAGCACACATCTGGTTCCTCAGGCCCTTGTGGATCTTCAGTGGTTCAGTATTGAGTCCAACGTGTTTCTGCTCGCTGACAGTGAACACAGGCCAGCGCTTCCTGCTCTCCACCAACCCGTCATGGTTGACATTGGGATTTCTGAGAGGGAGGGTAAATGGAGAAATATATCACAATAAGAAACGGATAAAAAAATGGGTAAAAATGGAATTAAATAATGGATAAAAATGGAAAAGGCAGACCAGATCTTTTTGTAGACTGGATAATAGTCTGGTTTAGGTGGGGTTAACTATGCCTTGCTCAGGTAGTTAGGACTGAGGCCAGAATCTGACTCCATGAGTATTAATTACAAAAATACAGCTTCAACGTGGTTGATCTGAATCGTAATGTTCTCACCTCTTACAAAATATAGGCAAGTTCCACCTGATCTAAGTGGTCGTCTAGTGTTCTCTGTTTTCTGGAGGCTTAGGCTGTGTGTCCGTAAGGGTCTTTGTCATAGATTAGGGCTACGCACTCTGTGAAAGTTAGTAAATCGGGCCATGTAAAACTAATGTTTGCTGAGTAGGGAAATTATGAAAGTGCTATTTTACACTTATTATTATGTATATTTCTTTAATTATCACATTGATAATATCTTGTCTAGTACAGTGTTTCTCAACGGGGGGTGTTACCACACCCCAGGGGGGCGTTTGGAATGAGAAAGCTGAGAGGGGGGTGCTCATGCGTTAATCACTGTTGTACATTTCAACATTATACATCACTCCCCCCAGTGTAAGGAAAGTACAACAAAGGCAAATACTCCCACCTGGTGTTACCTCCCCCCGCAAATTTGTCTTCAGGGGGTGCCAGGGGGCCAGTGATGAGGTGAGGGGGGCTTTACCACCTGAGCTATATAACCCACCGTGCCCTCCGCAAACAGGTCCATCGCATTACTTATACAATAACGTACTACCCCCCCGTCACAAATTTTTTCCGGGGATGGGGGGCGCCAGAGGGCTCCTGATGCTGTTAGTGGGTGTTTGTTCAGAAAGGTTGAGAAACACTGGACTAGTACATATCGTACAAATTGCTGTTCTGATTTTGTGTCTTAATAAAGTGTTTTAATCTGTGTGTATGTGTATGTTTGTACATTTAGAGCTTCATTTATGTACAGGTATATATTTTTTTCTTTTTCTGTTGTATTGATAATTTCTTTCCTGCTACATTTTATTATACTTGAATGGAACAACTGTAACACCCAATAATTTCCCCCTGGCATTAATAAAGTATTCTGATTCAGATTGTTTAATGATGTGTAGAGTTCCTCTAACAAGCTCATATATCAAATTAAGTTTGATCACAATACAGGACTGTGAGATCTCCCAGCCCCACGTCAACTGCCCAGGTATGACTCAGATAGACTCATCAATAATTCTTTCCTGCAGAGAATCTGAAGTAATCTGGATACAGTCATGTTTGCATTTACAGAAGAATGAGCCCTTATTTCATCTGAGTTTGTAGGTTTACACAGAGGAAAGGCATTTGTGTGTTTTAACAGTTACTGGTGCTGCACTGGTTTGTGCCAGAACATGCAATGATCATCATTTATACAAACCTGGGAACGTCCATTACTGTTTATTACAAATGTGTCTGTGTAATACTGAATTAATGTGCACCTTAACTAACTTATTCACTTGTTAATGTTCATCAAATAAATGCTGAACAACTACAAGTGAGAATAAGAAGAGTTATAATCTCCCACCCTGTCCGTGCAAAGTTGGCCCAGTATTTCATCATGCGTCGGCTGAGCTTCTCCTCCTCTAGGGTGTAGTTGAGCCTCTTCTCCAGTGGAAGTCCAAAGACAAACTCTATCTCGTAGCCATGGATCACACCCATCCACTCTGGCCAGGCCAGGTTGGACGCCCGGTGATCGAACAGGTAGAGGTAGACACCTCCTTTACGCAAACAAAACAGGAAGTAATCATTAGATTTTGTACAGTCAAACTTTTCTCTGTGACTCTATGTACTGAACCTTTATGTAAAATAAAATCCTGCCTCCGCCTTATTTTAGGCAGGAATCAGATATCAATATGAAGAAAAGGTGCTACTAAATGCCTAGTAAAACCTTGTTCTTGAATTATGAAGTTAGTGGGGTTGACGTACCGGTTACCGAACACAACAGACTCTTTCGAATATGCAAATGAAGTCCTTTTGTTTTCATGTATGCGTGTCGTGTGTACGTTTTTCATGTTTTCTTGCAATCTCTTATTTCTAAGCACTAAAGTAGAATTAGGTTAAAGGTTTTCTTAACGATAAAGGTTTTATCTTATTACTTTGTTTTGTCGCATATTCGAAAATAAACTGAAACTAACAGACACAAAACCTGGAGACAATGACAGTTCATCTATGTCTGAAAAGCTGCATCGTTCATATTTGTACCTGATTAGACACAATAGCCCTGGGAAGTATGTTCTAGAACACAGTAATCCTGTTCATGTAGTGTTCAAAGTCACCAAACCTGTCCATATTTTCTCTCTCTACATTTGTTTGTGTATTAAAAATATTATGACAGTTACCAGGGTTCACAGTCTTTCCCTGAAATTATTTTCCAGGACTTTTCCAGGACATTTTCAGCTGCTACAGAGACAAGTTATTACGTCATACGCTAATACATTCCCGTCCCCCTCATTCTTTCTCATGTCAATAAAACAGAGACTTTTCAATATTTTACTCCAAAATTTATTTTCAGCATAGTTGAAGATAATATCGAAAAGGTTTTGTCCTACTTGATATCATCTTCTGTCGAGAACCGCATGTTTTGAATGTTTGCGTAAAGCTTAAAATAATTCACGTCCGTTTCAAGTCCACCTGTTACCGAGCAGTAATTTGACATTTTTCACCTAAAAATTTAATCTCCCCACATTTTCTTATACATAATGTTAAAGTGCTTAAAAAAACCTACTCAAATATGTATAATACATGCATATAAGTTACTCTGCTTACATGACACAGACTGTTGAACACGCAATTTGTCCACGTGTTACCGCTTGATCGGACCCTAATGTTTCCCACGACTGGAAAATTGGTCAATCATTTTGCAGGTTTTCCAGGACGCACAGAAACCTAAGTTATGTTTGAAGAATATTTACTATAAAACAGTGGAGCGTTGACGTGGGACACACACACCTTGCGAGTTTCCTCCGCTGTTCACTACTCCAGAGCCGGCTCCTCCCATGTTGGCCTTTTGAGCATTGTGCTGGGCGTAGGAACGAGCAAAGTGAGCCAGCGGGCAGATGACGTTGTGGTCGCCAACGATGTCGTCCATGGCGTCTCGGTTCTTCATCCCGTTGTTCTCGTCCATCCAGTCGGTGTACTGCAGCACCACGGCCTCGAGCCCAATATCATTGGCATGGGGTACACTCAGTTTGACACCTAATAAAGACGTGAGACAATGCTCTATATAACCATTCGTCATATACACGTAATCGAAAACCGGAAATTTAACTTTTGTTCAAGTCTGCACCGGAGCCTTCCTAATGACATAAACAGTATTCTTTCTTTGACTCTTTACCTTCCAGGAAGTCCTCTCTGGAGATAAGGCTCTCGCTATCTTTACTGAAACCCGGCGCCCCGTACAGTAGGAAGTAGGAGCCTTCGTCCTGGTTGACCCCAAGTAGGATCTGAGTGTCTTTGAAGTTGCCTGAGTTGAGCATGGCCTCAGGGGTATCGGGTACAACCTCGCCATCCACAACAGGAACAAAAGAAAAGCGGAAAAGGGCCGACCACGGCAGCACCTGAACAAGATGACAACATCGAATTAACACTGAGAAAATGTAAAAGATTATATAGTGTCACGTGTGACATAATGGATATAGGTCACAAAAGTAAAAAAAAAAAAAAAAAATAATATGAATGTAATCTTGGAGTACCAGAATAAGTCAATTGCTTACATTCTATCTTCTATCTAGTCTATTTTATTACATTCTATTATATTTTTCAAAATTTAGATATAAATGTTCATAGAAAGATTTCTTTCATAGTGAAAGATTTTGACTTTTTTTTTTTTTTAAACTATACAGCAGTGAACAATAAAAAGAAATTAACCACTAACAAGAAGTTACACATCCTGTCATACATGCGTCTGTTATGATAGGAGTGTTATCTTCAAGTGCATTAAGGCTTGAGGTATGTGTACAATAACAGAGACAATGTGCTGTTTTTTGGGGGGTTTTTTTTGAGCCGCGCACTGTGTGACAAGGTATCTAAGATCATTAATACGTTTAAAATTTATTTCACTTTATTATCCCCATAGAGAAATTGAGTCGCTGCATTGTACAGATTTTAACACACACAGTAACTAGCATTAGCAGTTCATATTAGCACATAGCACACTGCTGGTTGCTCTCGCATTACCCCTTTAATAACTCTTCCTGAGCTTTACTTGAATCAAATCCAAAATTATTATTATTATTATTATTGCATATTTTCCATTAAAGAGTTAATGGAAACAAAGCCATTTGTACTATAGTTTATTCCTGAATCCAATGAAAATCAAAAGAACTGAGAAGGAATCGAACTGATAAGCGGAAATTGATAATGGAAGTGGAATCACTAAATTCTTACCAATTCTCTACTAATAACAGATGTACATTACATAGCATTAACATCACTAAAACAGCATATATATCAGGCTGTACATGTCCATAAACACAAAATATTTATTAGACGAGTTCATTTTGATTCACGTCTGCAGAATGTTAAACACTGGTACCTGCCACTCCTGGTCAATAAGTTCTTGTGGGGTTTTGCTGCGCAGACAGTCCACCAGCTCTGTGTCGTTTCCTCCATTGCAGCCCACTAGCTTGCCCAGCAGTGTGGCTCGCCTGCGCGCTTCGGCAGGACTTACAGAGGCCCAGGGGCAGTTGGGGACCCCACTCTGGAGGATGGCCCTCGTGAAGGTGGGTCGACTGTCTGGAGACAAGAGGTGGAATCCTACTGAAGCACCGCCTGCACTCTCACCAAAGATAGTCACCTGTTAAAGATAAAAGAACAGAAATTAGAGATGCAGAACATATGCAACTTACTCTCTGTATAATTGTGTAGAAGACTAAATTACTAGTACAAACAAATGGTAACATACCTGCTTAGGGTTCCCACCAAAGAAGTGAATATTGTCCTGTACCCACTGCAGGGCCATTCTCTGGTCAAGCAGGCCCACGTTGCCAGGAGCCTCAGAAGAGCCATGTAGAGCAAGGAAGCCAAAGGCACCGATGCGATAGTTCATGGAAACCACAATGACCGTCTCACTGTGAGCTAGGTAACGACCATCGTACACATCCAGTGAAGAGGAGCCACTGTAGAACCCTGGAAATGTTAGATACCACAGGACAGTCCATCAGGCTTTCCGCAGCAGGCTGAGTCACATACACTGATATATGAAGCAATCATCTGCATATGATGAAAGTGCAGGTGATACCGCCTCAAATAATTCATGTATAAAAGCAACACAATTATATCAGTAGAACCTCGCAGTACGAGCGCACCATCGTATGAGTAATTTGCTTTACGAGCAGCAGCTCATGAGTATTTTTGCCTTGAAATATGAGTGGAAATCCTCAGCATAAACGAGCTTCATACTACAAATGTAACCCCCCAATAGGAGCAGAATTCACTCAGTACATGTGTTCATCTCATTGAGGCAGCATTTAGATCATCTACGTCTTTTGAATTCTCTTTTTATCATATTTTTATAATTGTTATTTTCTTTCTAACTGTACTTTTTCTGTTTTAAAAACCCTAAAAAAGGATTTTTGGGTGGGTTTTGAGGGCTGGTACATTAATTATATTTAAATTTATTTGAATAGCAAAAATTGATTTGTTTAATTGCAAAACAAGATCAGTCATGCAACAAATTCAACTCATGCTGCAAGGTCCTACTGTATATTATATTAGATTATATTAGATTAGATTATATGTTTGAGTTGGCAAAACGCAGACAAAAAAAGCCAAAATAATCTGTTCATTGTAAACTCAAAATGTAATCACTTATGCATTATCACAATATTGTTAACAATAACATCATATAATTTTTTTTTGGAGGCCTATGTTTATAATGTGTATTGGTTTATAAAGGAGTCTAATGTATAGAGAGCACTAGTCTACATATAAACATCACTAAACTCAGTATATAGCCACTAAAAAAAACAAACAGTAAAAGTTACCTGATATTACAAACTCTTAACACAACACTGTTGTCAGTAATTATTGTCAATTCCTTGAACTAAATCATTCATGTCAATCAATCATTCAAGCATATCTACTGTTTACACTCATACTGAATAAGGTGTGACCCCGTACCTCCGCCATAGATCCACACCATGACAGTGAGATTGTGTGGTCTTGGTGATGACGGCACCCAGACATTGAGGTAAAGGCAGTCCTCGCTCATCTCCCTGTTGGGGTTCCACATTTCACTGCCCTGAAAACCGGGGAAAGACATGTCGACAAACTGGTAGCAGGCATTGGGGTAGGTATTGGCTTCATACACTCCTGTCCACGAACGCTTCGGCTCGGCGGGACGGAAACGCCGCTTCCCCAGTGGCGGCTCAGCGAAGGGTATACCCAGGAAGGAGGTGACGAGACTGCGATCTGGCACCGGCAAGCGGATACCACGGACCCTTCCAGTACGGGTCTGGACGATGAGGTCTGAATCACTCTGAGCGGAGGAGGAGGGAATGAGGAGAGAAAGGAGAAAGACCGGGGACAGAAGGACGAGGAAGGACATCTGCATGGTGAAGGCGAGGACGACTGCGCACGGCTGGACCTGTGGTCGTGATTTCCTCTCCAATCAGGGCAATCAGGGAGGGCAGGGCCTGCTTCCCCTCAGATCTACAAAGAAAGCAGAGGGAGAGACTAATATAATTACAGAACAGCTGAGTGATGGGGAACGGAGAGAAAGAGGGTGGGATAAATCACATGAGGAAAGATGAAGAAGGAAGTCTGGAGGTGTCGTCAAGGTAGAGTCAAAGATTTGTTTAGACAGCCAGACAACTGAAAGTTATTTTTACATGTACGACATTGGTTACACAACCCTATAAGTAAAGCACAGAATCAAATACTTGTCATATCAGATAAAAAGTGTATTTATAAACATTTTCCTGGTGTTTTTCAGATGTATCAGTTAGAAAATTGAATTGGATGCTAAATTGGTTTCCCCTAACTTTAATCATTCCCCTTTCCTTATTCTATCTCCCAAGAGTCGACCATGGTAAGAGCCAAGGTTTCCACAGGAAGGTGCACCTGCAACCCTGCTGTGACCTTTTTCTCATTCATTTGCAAATGAAGGTGACCAAACCTTTGACAGCCTGTAAATACTCAGAAGGATTTCTTTTTTCCTGACCTTCAAATACTATGCCCTGATTACTGAAACAGGGTGTGATTTATTGTCCAGACCATAACTATGAGGAATGTTACCAATCTGTCTTGTCTGGGTTCTGTATTCAGCATAGTCAACATGAAATCAAATAACATGTCTGCCTTGATTAAAGCAGGTTCACTTCATATAGAAAAAAACTGCTCAACCCCAGAGTTTATATGTTTTCAAATATACTGCATATTGACCCTTTAAGCACCAAACAGGCAACTTAACTGATGGAAAGTGACCATAATAACTCCAGCTAGAGTAGCCAAATCTTGTTACCACCTCCCACTAATAGATGGCAGACACGTGCCCCTTCAATCCTAACACCATTTCAGGGCATATTTCTATTCAAAGCGAAGAAGAAAATCCAGTTTGAAAGGTGTGGTCTCAAGCTGGTTTAATAAGTAAAGTTTATTTAAGTAAGTAAAGTTTAGTTAGTTTTAGTTTTGATAGATAAGGACAGATTTGGCTTCTCTGCTACTTGACTAAAAAGCAAGCCAATATGGCCACCGTGTGATATCACATTCTGCAAATTGGTTGAGTAAATTTACTCTCATCCTAAATTTTGGGTCAGACCCAGTATTTTTTGTCATTTACAGTATGACTTTAAACATTTCCAAACTACAGCTTTTTCAAATCTTGATATCAAAATTGAATATTAAAAAAACTCTGGTGCCTTAAGGGTTAAAAAGGGTTTGGGTTGTAAACCGACGGATATAACTGTGTAAGTTGGTGTTGGTATTCTTTAATAAGAGGTGAGGGGTCCATCTGTAATTTAGTGGGAGTCCATAAAACCACACTGAACTGGACTTACTCTACAGCAGATTCATTTTCGGTATGTGTGACATTCTCCATCTCATCTTAACTCTTATGTAAACTCAAATCCTAGATAAAGAACAGACTTTCCTGCCCTATTTTTAAGTTTAATAGCTGTTAACTCAAAGATTCTCTGCAGTGCAGTGTCCGGTGTAAGATATGAACAGCTATTAACCCCAAGACAGTAGTAAGCCAGCTGTAAATGGATCACACAAGTTTTAAAAAGGTCTAAACACTGACGGAGTGAGCAGGAGGGTAAACTCATACTGACAACAGAGGAGAGACGTACAGTATATGTGGGCTACGACTTCCCAGAAAAGACTTATTAAATATTCAACACAACACCAGGACAACAGCAGACTCCTGCTGCTCTACAGCACAGATGAACATGTCAGTGCTACACAGTTTAATGTTTGTGTGAAACAGATGCTGTTTAATCATGACCAGCTTTCCAGGACAGTATTTCAGCACATCACAAATCCAAGTAAACAAGCAGGCTTGAGCATTTTACCTCTACCTGACCTCCTGAGACACTGCAAAATGGCAATTTACTGCAGATTTGATCAGACTGAATCCGCCAACTTCATTCCAATCATCACATGTGTAAAACAGACTGTACTGTCAGCTGAACATGCAAAATTCAACAGCAAAGAACAAGTAGATGGCACAGTATAAGATATATATATTTAGTGCCATTAAAAACACACAGGTCAGAATAATCTGTATATTTGGAGATAAATTAATTGGTTTGGGGTTACCTTCATATTAAAGAGGGAAGCACTGGTCATTAGAGAATGAATTGTGGACAAATTGTGATCAACTGAACAGGTTTATTCAGTCACTGAATACAGGTACTCAGAAATTGAAAGTGTCATCATTCAATATGGGGTGTGTCCACCTCTGGTTCCAAACAAGCAGACCTGTGCGTAACATGCCAATGGCACGTTCTCTCTGTTGTTTCGTAAGTCGTGGCATTTTGAGCTGCAAAAGCATTTGGGCGTTTTCTTTGATGCCTTTATATCGACTATTGACCACACCTAAAGTTACCAGTCAAGTCTGACTTTGTACAAGAGATTCGACTCAGTGTTTGACATTCAGGGATTAGTCAAAAACGCAGATGTCGCGCGTGTCGGGAATGAAAGAAATACAGCTGTTAACTGTGTTACTCATCTCGTGAGCATCATATACAAAATATGCACCTGAGCAAATCATTTTCTGGAAAATACATGAATAAATTACATTACAGTGTTTGGACAGTGCATTTTTAATGGCACTAAGTATATAAATAATATTTTTTTGAAAAGTCGAAAGCAGTAAAATTAAAAAAAATACTTTGGCTTGTATTTCATAGTAAACAGAATGAACACAACATACTTCATGCTTTGTCTCATCTACTTCATTTCTTTTCTATCTACACCTTGCATTCAGCTTGCAACACATTTAAGAAAAACTTCAAACAGGAACAATTTACAGAAAATAATGAAGTGATATGATTTGACAGTGATATGAACAGGTGACTGTAAATTTGTTTGACAACAAATTTAAAAAAGTGAAATGTTTAGAACAATACTCCTCAAAGAAAGATAGGAAGGGATTTGAAAAGTTCATCTTCTATGGAGCAGAAAATTAAAAGATTCAAGGAGTCTGAGTCTATTTCACTGCACAGAGGTCAAAAGGCACAACAGTCTAAGCCAGGGGTCACCAACCCTGGTCCTTGAGATCTACTAGCCTGCATGTTTTATTATTATTATTTTATGTTTTTTATGTACCTGTCTTCCAACACATCTGATTCAAATGATCAGCCTATCATCACGCTCTGCAGAAGCCTGATAATGACCGTTAGGTGTGTTGGAAGAGGAAACCATCTAAAACATGCAGGATAGTAAATGTCGATGACCAGGGTTGGTGACCCCTGGTCTAAGCTGAAAACCATGATCTCTGATATCTCACATGACACTGCAAGAACAGTCATTAGAACCACACTGGCTCAGGAACCCTCTGGCAGTACTAGTAACACTGATAACAAACACGTTTTGACACAAGTGTGGGTCATGAAGGCGGTGTGTGTGTGTGTGGGGGGGGTCTATCCTTTACTGTTGACACACTTTTCTTCACTGTGTACTCATGTTCACTCCAGCGAGGCAGTGAATCCACACACAGGATACAGATAACCTCTACTAATGTTATCAGTATACTTTGTCTTTGCAGGTGGAGCAGGTCTGTCAGTTGCACAAAGATATGTTTAATGCTATAAAAATAGACACAAGTGATTACATTAATGATTGGAATTGAGCACATTTTGAAGGAAAGAACACTGTCTGCAAACGCACACAAACTATGTAGCAGTTTTCACCACTTTCCCCAAACTTAATCAATAGTGGAGGAAAACAAAAATCACAGAAGACACATGATGTTAGCTTAGCAGATCAGGTGTATTTACTGGAGGCGTCTCTAAGTCAACTTATGTCATGAAAGCGTCTCAACTGAAGGTAGCATTGCAACTAATTCACTTCCCCATCTCAAACATTATCTGGTGTAGTTTGTAGAGTCAACTAAGTGAAAAAGTTCACTATAAGAATTAGTGAACTTTTTTTGGGCGGCTGTGCATCAGGAGGTAGCAGACTGTTTAATAACCAGAGGGTTGGCGGTTCAAATTCTGTGAGTATGAAGCAGGTGGGATGATGCTGCATTCCAGAATGCTGGGAGGTAGAATATATCTCACTTGGAGTTAACTACATCCCCCCGCAAAGCATTCCAGGTGACCCATGTTGAACATAAACAACAAATTTGGAGATTGCATAAACGAGATGGAAGAGGCGAAATGACGGATGAGCTAATGCATTGTGAAGTTTTTGGTTTTTTTTCATTGAGAACTTGCACACTGTGTGCTGCCATTGTGTTGACGTCACATTGTGGTTCGCGGTGAGGTCGGGGTACTTCGAAGTGGCCCCACTTTGCAACAAGGAGTTGGACGTTGGAAACTTCCCATCTCCCAGCACTCTGGAACGCAGCATGAGTATCAGTATCTCCAAGTTTGAGAACACAGCCCCAGATTTTCTGTCTCCTTCAGGTCAAAAACGGCTCTAGATTGTAAAGGCTGCTGACCCCTCATGTAGGTAAACCTGACACTGGAGCTTCATTTTTGGAGATTTTTTTGGGGCACTATTGAGCCATTTTGCCAAGACCAATACACATAAAATATACCAATATATATGTAAGTATATTTTATGTGTATTGGAGATAGAAGCCTGCAGTGGGCCCAGAAAGGGAGCTGAAATTAAGGAGGAGGGGTGTTCTAGGAAATGCTGTTCCTTGCATTACAATGGCATTGCCTGCTGTTGTTGTTGTTGTTGTTGTTATAAAACACTAACTAAAATCTCTACAACTAAGTTTCCACCACAAAGCTTAGAAAGTCTCCCCTCAGCATGCCAGAAAACAGATATGAGTGGAGCCCTTCATCACTCCATAACAAAGACTGAGACAGGTGTGTGGTCATAAGGGGCTCTATAAAAAGGCATACCACGCCGTCTGGTGGATTAACAAGGCTCTTGACACACGCCACATGTGGATCTCCTCATCGTAAGAAGGTTAACCTCCTGAGACCAAGCTATGACTTTTTTGTCCACATTTGGACAAGAGTTTCACAGCTTTATTAAAAAAAAAAAAAAAAAAAAAAAGCTTCTTAAAATTTGTTGATTCAAGCTCATGTCTCAATATTTTTTCAGGCAAAAAAGGAGAAACCTCTGGAGCCTCTGGAGGTAGTAACAGAGCCGTGATAAATGTGGGATCATGACTGTGGAACGTTATGTAAAAAGGAACACCTCTCGTTCCGCAACCAAGGTGTGACATTTTGATGACGGTAACCCCTGACGTGGGAGGGACAGCGGCGCATATGGAGGCACTGGTATGATTTGGCTACAGCACCAGTGGCACTAAGCCGTGGCAGGCACGACACTGGGCATGACATCGGCCATGAGGAGTACAACGCCAGCCGGGGCAGGCATGACGCTGGCTGTGGCGAGCTGGCCGCGGCAGCTGCAGGAACACGGGGCGGCTGCTGCAGAATCCATGCCAGTGCCTCCATATGCGCCTACTGTCTCTCCCGCACCAAGGGTATGGATAATGATTGCTGCGTCACCGCCCGTTTGATTCCGAAACACAGGTCCTCTGTGTAAAAGTCTAGCCTGTTTCACCTCTGTTATGCCTTTGGCTTGGCTGTGGAAATCGGTCAGTTGTGCAAAAAAGGTGGGATCAGCATCTCGCCTTTTTTCCAGGATCTCTGTGTAAAAGTGGCTTTAGATTAATAACCGTGGGGTTGAATGAGGATGATGAGGATGGAAAAGAGGCGATAACATTCATGTAAAGGTAGTCAGAGCAACAAATATCCAACTCACCAATGTAAAAAAAAAAAAAAATTATGCGCAAGTTATATTCACACAATCTGAGGGTCAATGGAACAGCGACTACTGTTACCTTTGTCTGCACTGTATTGTTAATATTGTATGACAGGTGTTTAGACAAAACATTGGCCTGGCTTGAACAGATTCACATTAGTGTTTTGGAGGTCTCTTTGTTACCCTATACCAGGGGTGGCCAACCCTGCCCTATACTGTCCACGTAGGAAAACTAGTAGTAGTATGACATTCCAGTCTATGTCCACTGATGTTAAATCTGTAAACCTATTTATTAGCATGTGTGAGGACAGAGGAAGGTGACATCACCAAAATAGACTGTTTACAACTGAGACACACACACAGCTGCCCCCTATCCTTTACAGTGCCTCCAAGCTAATCCTGTCACTATGACGACCATACATTACAAAACATAAACAGCATCCTCCAACCTGACAGGTGGGGCACGGCTGTCTCCGGGCACTGCTGCACATTTGGCGATAAATACAAATGAGGTGTGACAACGTTTGTGGGAATTCATTGCAGTGAAGTGGTGTATAGTGGACAGATTCCACCTCTGACAGATTGAGTCAACTGAGACAGACTTCACAAGATGGCACACCATATTTATGTGGTCCATGCTTAGTTTAAACATCTAGATTCTTACAATAATCAGCACTCCTATTGTAAAAATATAACAGAATCAAAACAAAGATAATTGAACTGTCAGTATTAACTTACTGATAGTAGACATTAAAACCTTTGTGACAGTAGAATTATAATGATTAGAGTTAGAAGTACTTGTGAAGGGCAGTTTAGAAAGTGCGGTTTCATCCTTGAGGGGTATATATTAATGTTTTTGCTAAATCGTTGCTGTTGGGTGGAAACCTTGTATGTCCAAGACAATTATTTTTCAGGAAACTGGAAAAACAATGTATATTCTAAATAGTGCTGTCAAACAATTCACATTTTTAATTAGATTAATCACAGGGTTCCTGTGGATTAATTTTGATTAATCATGAGTAAAAGTCATTCATTTTTAATCTATATTAATCGTGTTTCATTTTGGATGAACAAACAGACTCAAGAAAGAAGGAAATATATTTTAACCTGTTTATTAAACACCTTCAACAGTTTCAACAAAACAACTTGAAACAACTGTTCCATCT
The DNA here is from genome assembly GCA_037367295.1 of Apogon hyalosoma. NCBI lineage: Eukaryota > Metazoa > Chordata > Actinopteri > Kurtiformes > Apogonidae > Apogon > Apogon hyalosoma. The sequence goes on from JAPQRP010000014.1 coordinate 20,534,770, forward strand.
TGGTATTTTTTGTCCTCATATTTCCATCCAGAGGGCCAACATGCTGTTTAGCTTCTTCCGTCTGTATTATTGGTTGGTTCTGCTGCCTGTCACTACCGGATCAGTTGCCCATTTGCACATGCGCGACGGTAACTCAACTTGGACAAACTGCCCGAAATGCATCAGCACAGATGTTCAGAGTAATCTTGCGCTGCAGATGGGTTAATTGCGTTAAAATGTTTAATCAGATTAATCATGATGATGGATTAATCTGTGTTAACATGTTAATTTTGACAGCCCTAATTCTAAATACATGAATAGAGTTAAGAGATGTAGTCACAAGCTGTTTTCAACACCTTTCATTGGTAAAATACTTCCGAAACGTGAAGACTGACCCATAGAATCATTTTTTAACAAAAAAAAAAGAAGACCAAAAATGGACTTAACTAAGTTTTTGCCCGACAGTGACGATATATGTATTTTACTCTGAGTCTGCCTGGGTTAGATACAGGACACCTCCATCAGCTGTGGGTTAATCAGCTGATGGGCAAGGTGTTAAAGAAGGAACAAGAGACAGACATGTGAGCCCGGCTCAGGGAGACAACACAGGAGCTGCAGCTTTTAGAATAAGTCGTTTGGGTAAAGCCTCAAATAAAGCCTATTTCACTGGACATGGGAAAATGCACCACAGACTATGACGCCCTGATCATAGGACCTGACCATCGCTGCTGAGATCAGGCAGTTTTCCTTCTTGTTTTTGACTGATGACAGTTTTCTTTGTTGAAAGTTTTGTCTTTTTGTAAGGAAGCGGAGCCTGTAGATTGTCTTTCCAAGGTGGATTTTTTTCTCCTAGCTTCTTACACATTTGCACTGTGTTACAATGTTTACCCTATTACATGTATATTTACATTGTCTACACTGTTATATTTGCACCATTTACACTGTTACATGTGTGTTTACGTTGTTTACACTATTACATTTGCACAATTTTATACTACTTTTATATTACCTCTAATCTGCACATATTTTCGATTGCACATACTTTTTTTTTAGATGTAAGTGCACTGTTCTATTCTATTCTATTCTATTCTACTGGACTTTGACGCCTTCTCAGTGAACTTATTTTGGACTGTACTGTACATTTGGACGTTTGTAAAAAAAAAAACAAAAAAAACCTATCCTGCTTCACTTGTGTGTAAAATTATTATTGTCCACCCTCAGTAATTAATATGTTAAACAATAACTTCAGTTGTTGGTCTTCTCTACAATTTTGAAAAAAATACTGATTTCAGAAACACGTTCCTAGTTAATAGACTAAAGATTCATCTGTTGGTTTTTGCGGTAATAATCTTATTCAAATATTTTGATTGTTATAGCATAACTGAAAAGATCTGGGGGCAATTAGGATACATTCTTATTTATGCTCGGTCAGTTCTGCATGTTCCAAAGCTGGTTTGGAGTCACCTCTAGATCAGCTAAACTCTGTTGGCAATAATATTGTTTTATAAAACACAGTAGCCACTTTCAGTATGACCATCGTTACTGACATTGTAGCATTTCAGAAATAAACTTTCATTTAGCTGTGATTCTTACTTCACTGAACAAAATATGCTAATTTATCAGCATGTTGGTGCATTCACTCACATTGTATTATCTAATGTTTTTTTACTGTATGCAACCATCATTATTAAATCATCCAATATGTGGGTTTTATTGACATGTAGCCGTAAGGTTGGAAGTTGCAACCAACTAAATACTTCTTGCATCAAAGCACTCAATGGTAAATGGTCAGTACTTATATCACACTTTTCTACACTTTTATGGTGCCCAAAGCGCTTTACAAAGCCTCACGTTCACCCATTCATACACACACACTCATGGGTGTGTTCCACCCATAGGGGTATCACACCCCTCAACCTTCATGAGAAGGTCTATGCTGAGGTACTGGAAAGGACAGTCCAGCTGATAGCTGAACCTGGACTAGGTCTTTATCCTCTACAGGGTCCTGGAGGATGCATGGGAGTTGGCCCAACCAGTTCACAAGTGCTGGTGGGGGCTGCATGGTGAATATAGGGTCCACAGCCCCTTCCTATAGGCTACTTGGTCTCTGTATAAACAGGGTCTGAGCTTGGTTCACATTGCTGGTAGCAAGATGGACTTGTTCTAAGTGTGGGCTGAGCTCCGCCAGTGCTGTCCTTTTTCACTAATTCTGTTCATAATGTTTATGGACAGAATTTCTAGGTGCAGCCACAGGGTGGACTGTGGTTTGGTGACCTCACAATTACATTTCTTTTTGCAGATGATGTGGTCTTTTTGGCTTCACCAAACTGTGACCTCCAGCTTGCAGCAGAGTGTGAAGTAGCTGGGCTAAAGATCAGAACCTCTAAGTTCTCAGTCAGAAGGCTGGCATGCCGCCTCCTGGTTGGGGATGAATTTCTGCCCCAAGTCTAGGAGTTCAAGTATCTGTGGGTCTTGTTCACGAGTGAGTGAGGGAAGGATGGAACAAGAAATCAACAGGCAGATGAAAGCACAGGAAACAAAGTATGGTAGTAAAAACAGGTGCCGCAAAGTCCCTCTGAAAAAGATGCATTAACCTCCACAGACCAAGAGAGCTGGAGAAAACTACAAGCAAAAGGTTCGCTAATGTGATAGATAATTATGGCTCAAGACACCATACTCATGCCCTCAAATGCCATAGTAATTTGATGGATTTAGTATCAAGCAAAGTTTTACCCATTGGAGTCATGAAAGTTTGACAAGACAGGACTGCCTCATATCATAATGTTATTTCTGTCACATATTATGCAACACCAACACAATGACTGACAGTTTATTAGTGTCCACAGTATTAAGAGAAAATAGATTTAGATACTGATATGACATTTGCCCTAATTTTTCAGGTATGTGTAATGTAATTCCTCCTAAAATGTCACACTGTTGTCCTTGTGCATTGGGCTTCAATTACAAATATTGACATAACTTCATAAGAACATAAGTTCTTCAGGAAAACCTCTCATTTCAGAAATCTACTATCCACTTATGACTGGTCATAATTTATATATA
>JAPQRP010000014.1:20538671-20575656 GCA_037367295.1 Apogon hyalosoma
GGTACTGTTTATCTGTCAGATGTTCATTGTGGTCGGTTTCAGATGCTGCAGCTCTTTCATAATTCATAGTTTGAGTTCTTGTGTGTTCAGTATTAATTGTCAGCCTTGTAAATACAAGCTGGACTGACCAAAGAAAATAAAATCCTCACTGTGCAGTAATCTACACTTGGCTTTTCTGCCTCCGTCCATAATAATATACATTTTATAGCCTAAATGTGTCTAAAATTAACCTTTATTTGCAACATAGCATAGCAAAGTATTACATGATCAAAAATTAATTCATTTTAACAAAAAAAAAAGTTTCTGTTTTAAATGTTTTAACCAGAAATTTGTGATGTTAAAATGGGGTCAGAGACAAAAAAAAGGTTGTAAACCACTGCACTATCCTGTTGTGCCTGAACCGACGTACGGCAGGTGGCGATACACACCTAAAAGCTCGAATTACAACCTGTAAACGACGAGTAGAAGAAGAAGCAGCAGCAGACGTAAATGCTACGCGACGAATTCCTTTTAGTTAACAAGAAAGCGAAAAAAAATTGCGGTCATCCGGCTCAGCGATTCATCGGTTTCTTGCGGACCTTGAAAATTTTTATTGGTTGCTCCATGTGAATCATTCACTGATTTTCGCAGATTCTCTTCAAATTTTAGCTTTTGTCCAAACCGGAAGATTTGCATAATTAAAGTTAGCAAGGAGGTGACATCTGGCTGCTCCCCACCTGACTCATTGAATGAGGGTTTAGCATCAATTAGCAATTGTTTTGGTTCAGTTATATGCAATAATAAAAGCAGTCGGAACCGGTTGGATACACGTTCACATAAATCTGCAGGTAAACGGTAAGTATACATTTACGTTCCCTATTCATGCTAAATGAGGAGCCCAATGAGCCGCGTGCATTATTTTGTTTTTGCTAACATGGTGTTTGCTGCCCTTTAGCCGGCTAACGACAACATGGCTAATGTTAGCTCGAATGAAAGACCGACTGTCAAAGGAACTCTGGTCATTTCAGTTTGTTCTTAGATGTCTGGAAACACGCATGCATGCCGGTGGTTACTGCCCAAGTGTTGTAATTACTGTGACGTACAGTAAATCTAAGTGGTCAGATTAGAACGGCGTTATGCTAGCAACCAACAATACATGTTAGCCGCGAAAAGGGCCATTTCCCACACAAGGAAGATTGCACTTATCAGTAAATATTTTTTTGTTCGTAATTGTCTTCACTGTTCGGAGTACTGATTGGATCAATATTTCACTATTGTAAGCTCTTTTTTTTTATTTCATCCATTTAGTCTGTGTACCGCCGTAGTTGTGCACTCTGTCTGCTAGCAAACAAAATTACACATTCGCTTTTTGTCGATGCACATGGCATCATGGGCCCCGTGAGTATAAAGTGTTTGTAATATTCATTTGCTAAGACAATGTTCATCATCATTTTGACTTTTTTTTTTTTTTTTTTTTTTACAATTACCCTGCACCCCTTAATGGTATTAGGGTAGAATAATATGAACATAGTTATTACAACAGTGTCTAGATTATATTTGCAGTGGATACTCATCATACTTCTGTGATGCTGTTGTTTTTTATTTGTTTATTATTGTGTCTATTATATTGCGGCCACCTGCTTATTAGAACAACACTTAGAATGTTCCACCTAAAGGAATTTTACTGGTCTTACAGTTACAATTTGTACTCATCTCATGTCATGATTTTTATTGTAAAAATAAATAAGTAAATAAGTAAATAAAAATCATGTGAAGTTCATGAGATGTTTTTCCTTCAGAGCTAAATGTTATCATTAATATTTGTATGCTAAGCCTCACTAATTTCTTGATTTCCTTGGTTTGGGTTGATATTTTACATCAGAGAATATGTGTGGATAACTAGTGACACCTGGAAGCAAATAAGTCATTAATTAAAAACAATCCTGTACATAAAAATTCACTGTAACTTCAGAACTTAAAACCCAATATTTTAAATATATGTATAGTTTTATAATGTTTTGAAAATTACATTGTTTTATAGTTCCCCGTGGCTGCAGTATTACATTTTTTATTTCATAGAAATATTTTAGACAGGTTTCTTATGTCTGAATAGTTCCTATTATTATGTTTTACACTGGGCTCAGGAAATATTCATGTTAAATTAAGTTTATAATGATTTGCAGAGCAGATAATGAAGTATTGTTTGTTCTGTTTATTATTTAACACCAACTATTTAAATGAATATATATTGTAAGTTATCTTTACTTTAACAGGGGTTTCTTTAGGTTTACAGATGGCTTATGTGCTGTCTAGATTTCAGCATTTTTAGCCAGTTTCAATACTTTGGAATGAAATTCTGGTAATGAATTTCTGAGCATAATATTACTTTCTTTGTCTGAAAATTGCGTACTAAAGCAGACCGTGTGGTTCCACACACGTTTGTTGGTTGTTGTTTGTAGGTGACGAGCTGGCGCAGGTTGTGGGTTGTTCGTGGATAATGCGAGACAGTGGCGGTAGCCTGGCCCAGAACCGCTGGCAAGGAGACCTGAGTCTGACCGCTGTGGGCCAGGATGACACAGGAGGAGGTGGGTGTTCCTTTTCCTCTCAAATATCCTTCTCAGACAGAAGAAAAGCTATAAAGATACTGGCAGGCATTCATCAGCCATTTTACTATAGCGTAGGGCTGGGGAAGGGGATGCGTTTTTGCATCAGGCGTGTTTGTGTGATATAACCAAAATTTTTTAATTATTACATTTCACTTTTGAAACATTCATCAGCATAGTAACAGCCACAGAGCCTCCCTGTTGCCATGGTAATTAACTTTCACGTATGCTGCTTAGAAACCCTGCTTCAGCCCATGGAGGTATTATTTCTGTCAATGTCATCCTTCTGTTCTGCTGAAATGTCAGTCCTAAAGTTATTTTTCATTTGTGAGAGGTTGTAGGTTGACGTTAGAGACAGCACAAAGAATCTGGAAGCAAAGTAAAGCGCTTACAAGTTTCCACCGTTATAATAAACAACCGCACTCACACAGAAGACCTGTTGGCTTGATGACGTGTCTGCTGATTGTCTGATGTCAGATTTGTCGGGGAAATATTTTTTACACTTTACAAAAGACAAAGAATATGAATGTAATTAGGTTTGTTTGATAGCTGTTGAGTAGCTGCTCCGTTTAGAGTCAGAATCAGAAGGCTTTACCGTGAAGATACACAGCTGATGCATTTAAGCCATGTAGACCCAAACATCCAACGGTGACCAAAATCATATACTGATGTAAAAAGTTTAATAACTGTTAATCCACTAATCCTATTAATACATATAAAAATTTGGTGTAAAATGCAGTTTGACGTCTTTTCATGGTCATCAGATATGACCCATTTGGACGTACAGAGGCTCCATAGTTACTGTGGAAACACCGTCATCTTCTACAACATTCATTCACCAGTAAAACCCATGGAGCTGGATCAATGACAGTGGGTTTATGTTTAGATAATGATACATTTTACTGAAAGTCACTTTTTCTTCAGTTGTCTGTTTTTGATAGAATAACGCTCAAACTATAATCTGAGTTTTTACGAACATCTACATGATCTGTGAATTAAATATAGGAAAAAACCTGATTTTTACTTAAAATTGTTAAATACAGAGCATAATAGAATAAATGGTGATAAATCACATAAGAGGGGTTAAAAATAGAGAAACATTCATTTACAAACTCCCGCAAAAGAAGCACTGGGTCTTTATGGGTTAATCACAGACACACATACACAATTCATAATTTAAATAATTTATTGTAAAACTGAACCTCAGGAACAGTGTAACATTGTTGTAGACATTTATACTAGGTTTATCTCATTGAGTCAGATTGATTTCTCTGTTGAAGATGGGTATTCGCGTATATTTTAAAATGTAGTTTGGTTATTTTATTTTCATTGCTGTGCTTTGGAATGTTAACATCACGCTCAAAGTTAATTCCAAAATTAACTTGCATCGTTAGCAAACATGATTAAGGAAGACTTAACATGTCACAGTATTTTTGGTTCATTTTTAGACTGGTGGAGCAACAGTGACTACAGTGGAGCTGTATAGTTTATTCAATTAAAGAGAAACACTGGATATAATTATTTATTATTTAAACATGTCTTAAATGGCCTGTACTTGTACATTACAGAATCAATATAGAACCCTTCAAGCAAGCTGTGTTGTGATTATCCAATGTTTCTTGTACCTATAGGTTTATTGGTTTGTGTATTACTTGCAATAGATGTGTCAGCACTGGCAAATGTAGCAGTGTGACGAAAAAATCGACATAATGTAAATAATAAACTAAAAGTATATTATTATCTAAGGATCTGTGGTTTAAAATCTGCAGTTCAAATTCTGCCAGAAGCAATGGTTTGTCCAAGCATAGTTTGCTAGTTTGTGAACAGCTTTAATAATGTCGTTCCATGATTTTGGCATCTACCAACCCAAATTCAAAGTATTTCCAAATACAGCTTTATTGGTTGTTTGGAGTGCAGATCACTTCATTTTTGACCTTCGAGTCCCTTAAGACCCTTTCTATTTTTACCTTTTCTAATAAATTTTTTTTTTTTTTTTTTACTGATTTTAAAATGAACTGGAAGGATAAAATGAGATTGGAATCGGATGCACAGTAACAGATGGCTGCAGAAGGTTTGGACTGCCCGACCCATTTGTGAAAATAACTTTTTATACTGTGGTCATTTTATGTAATAAAAACTCGTTCATTTTCTCTATTTTGAGTTTTAAAAAGCATAAAATCCAAGCAAAAACCATTAAATGACAAACAACAGAGCAGAGGTGGGATTTTTGGCCTGTTTTTTTTTTTTTTGTTATTTTCACCTTGTTACATGTTGTATGAATAATTATAAGCCACAAAAGGTCTTTTCAACATTGACTTGAGACCCAAAAATGTCCTTTAATCTTAAATGAAACAATGATTTCATATTTTGATGATATAAATATTTTTATCATGATAGCATCTGCTTTTACAAATGAGTGCAAAAAAACAGAAACATATACTTATTAATGGGGACAGAATATCAATCTCTGCAGAAGTTTAGGGGTGCATGTGGACTGTAAGGTTTTAGTCACTTTGTCTGTTGATCCCCAAGACTTTTTAAATTCAAATTGCTTGATTTTGGGCTCTTGTCAAATTAGGCATAAATATTTATCAACTGATTATGTTTTGGTAACTTTAGATTAGATTAGATAGAACTTTATTGATCCTTTGGGCAGAGCCTTCAGGAAATTTGAGGTTCCAGTAGCAGACCGAACATGGTTCTCAAATGTACACATGTAAGAAATATTATAAGAAAATAGTAATAACAGTAACTATAGAAACGGCAGTGGAAAAATAGGCAATTGCAGATTAGAAAGTACTTGTAGAAACGACAAATAACAAGTGGTGCCAGGCACAACAAACCCCGCCCCTCACACATAAGGCGGCCGTGGCTCAGGAGGTAGAGTGGGTCATGTGCTGTTGTGTCCTTGGGCAAGACACTTCACCCTACTTGCCTCCAGTGCTGCTACTCACACTGGTGTACAAATGTGTATGAATGTTCGGTGGTGGTCGGAGGGGCCGTAGACGCAAAATGGCAGCCACGCTTCTGTCAGTCTGCCCCAGAGCAGCTGTGACTACATATGTAGTTTACCACCACCAAAGTGTGAATGTGTGAGTGAATGAATAATGGATCCACTGTACTGTACCTATTTTGGAATCGATCCAGTTGATGTTATCATGTCTATACGTGTGCTGATGTCAACATATCAGTTGCCTCTATATAAGTACCAAGTTTGAAGTAAATTGAAACAAAATTGATGTTTTCATAGATTCGTGAAATGTCGCCCATTATAAATAAATGGGAGGAGAAAAAAGATTTTAAAAATTCATGAAAAATTTGAACTTTGACCTACTGTTCCCAAAATGTGATGACATCTGTTCTGAGTCATTGGTAATCTATAAACCCAATTTAGTAAGAATTCACCTACTAGTTTTGCTGCTAGAGTGTTAACAAACAAAGAAATAAACTGAACCAAAAACAATACCCTCTGCCTTCCCTTCGGGGGGCAGGGTAATAAGCAATTGCACAGTGGATACATTAAATAACATGGCACAAATTAAACTGCACAGTCCCACTGGTGGATCATTAGACATCTGCTCTATCTCAGCATTAAGGTCCCTGTTAAAAAACAGCACAAGTTGTTAAACTAACTGCATGGACTTAACTGTAATGAAATGACTGTGGACCCATCTGATTTAACATCTGTGGTTGTTGATATGTTTAGGTGGGATCCCTGGAGAGCACCTCATAGTCCCAGTGTCTGGCCACAGCATCTCCAGCCCTATGCACCTCCGACTGGGGCAGAAAGAGAAGGTGTGGAGAGGCGAGTATGTAGAGGAGGAGGAAGAGGAAGAGGAGGAGGAAGACGGAATGGGCAGGATTGAGACAATAGGGGATGAGGAAGATGATGATCTGGACGGGGAGGATGACGGTGAAGGTTGGGATAATAATGATGAAGAAGAAGAGGAGGTGGACAGAGACGGATACCAAGCAGAGGTGGAGTGGGAGGTCCCAGACTTTCCTGTACAGTCTGCGCAGCACCCTCATTCACAACAATTCCAACTTCACGGACCCCCACAGAAGGCGGCAGATAATGGCGATGTCACCATAGAGGACTCTTCTCTCCAGGCCGCTGTAGGGGATTCATTCAGGTCCCTCCACAGCAGGCACAGGGCTTTCCGAAGGGTCAGGACCTGGCGGCGTCTGCGGTCTCACGGTGGGTTCGGCATTCGGCTCACCCAGCACTGGAAGAGCTGGAGACAGAGGGCCCAGTGGTCATGCTCCAGAGAGTACCGCACGAGCAGAAGAGCACTAAGGTTCAACCTGTACAGCAAAAAGAGGAGGATGAAACGGTATCTGCAGTCACCGTACACGAATGGAGATGATGACAGCAACAACGGTGACTTCACAGAGTCTGAAAAAGGTAAGACCATGCAGCAAATGTACAATTTAAACTAACCTACAATAGGATAATATCATACTGCTGTGTGGATGTTGGATAAAAAAAAAAAAAAAATCTGATTGTCAGTCTATTAAGAGGGGGGGCTGGGGGGAGATGAATAAAATGGAGGGAATAATGCATAGCAGCGGAGGGGTGGATAATTGTAAGAGCGGAGGCAGGGACTTCATAAGTACTGCGACCTCTCTGTCTCTGATGTCTTCACAACTAACTTAACGGAAAATTTAAGCTTGACAAAAATAGTGATTTGATTTAAATTGTGACACATATCGATATCATCTGATATGAAAACAATTATCATGATGTGGTTTTTTTTCCCCCCCATATTGCCCAGCCCTAATCACCACTTAAAAATTTATCAGCAACTGAAAAGACAAAGCCATAAAGAATCTGACCATATTTCAAAGTGAAGAACATGAATAAAACTTTGGTGTTGTTTTCAATCTGTCATTTGATGTGGACTGTTCCCCATAGGTTCTGCCCCCCATGTAATTCACGTAATAAAAAAGGTCCAGTGTAGTGCATTTATGACTTTATTCATTTATTTTACTGAAATTGCGCCTCTTTCTTAAAAATAATACTTAAAGCACAATTAATGCTGCAAGCATGGCCAGTACAGGTACACTTTAAATGCCAGACATGCCTATGCTATAACACTGCCTCCACCATGTTGGACAGAGGACGGGTTGTGCTTTGTATTATGGGCTGTTTTTTCTCCATACTTTTTTCTTAACATTAATCTGGTACAAGTGAATTGGTTTACCTGGCCTCATCTGTCCAGAGAACTAGCCTTTAGTATTTGTTTCCTGGCCAATAATCTGGTTTTCCTTTTATTGTCGTTGCGTGTTGCTCCATGTTGTTAACTATCTGTATTTATCATTAAATTGTCTCCGGTTTGTAGACTTCGGCTATGTTTATACATAGCCGGGTATTTTTGAAAACGGAGATTTCCCTCTCTCCATTGAAAAAACAAACAAAAAAAAAAACCAACAAAAACGTGCAGACTTAATTATTTTCCGAAAACTCTTATACGGCCCCATATATCTATACCATCAAAAGAATGCCAGGCCTGTAGATGGCAGTGTAGTGGGACAGTTGGGTACCATTAACCAATCAGCATCCTGAAAAGAATCACAACGAAACGTCACTTCCACTATGAACCTATGGAGATGTAGTTTTCCTGGTTCCGCCTCCGTGCAATGCCATTGGTTGAGCCAAGAACAGCTTTTCTGACGTGACCGAGGGGATGAAAAAGGGTTTGGACTCTGAGTCGAACCATGTTAGCTCTGTAGTCGTTAACGACTGTGCTAATTAGCTAAGATGCTAACATTCGCAACTAGACTTCCTTATTTTCTCATTTAATACTTGTAACTTCACTTATCAGCTCCATCCGCTTCCTCTGAACTGTACCGTCACATATGAACTTGATAGAATATTTCCTTCGAAAACTGTGACATCCATCCAAGAATATCCATTTTCACATTTCCCTCTATTTATACGCAAATGTGAAAATGGAGATTTGCAGAAATCTCCACTTTGGCCGGAGTTTTTAGAAAACCTTCATTTTCGGTACCCGTGCCCGTCCTTGTCATATAAACGAAAGGCACAAACACAGAGACAAATCTCCATTTTCAAAAATCCCTGGCTACGTGTAAACGTCCTCTTAGTTGGATATTGTGAAAGAGTTTTCCCTTCACCAAGATAATTTTACTATCATCTACTTTAGCAGTCTGATGTGGTCTTCCAGGTTTTTTGGTGTAGCTGAGCTCTTTTTTAAGAATAAATCAAATTCATTCTAAAGGATTTTTGCTATCCCGCTGATAGATTTTGGGTTTTCAACTGAATGACAGCATCCTTCATTTGCACCTATGGACCTTATTTTTTAATTCCACTAATCGGTTACCAAAGGCAGTAAACATTTGAGATCAACTCCAGACCTTTTATCTGATTAAATCGCCATAGAATAGTCAGGGAGCAGGCCACAGAGTTATGAAGATGTTTCCCAGTTAAACTGTCTTACCTTTTCAGACCCACTGAATTAAAGTCCATACATCAGTCACATCTTGTACTTCATTTCAGATCCATTGTAGTGGTGAACAGAGACGTGTTATAAAATCTGTGTCACTCTTGAAAAATGAATGGGCCTCACTATATCATGAAAATGATAATATTTCATTATCATGTTATCAGCCCTATGAACAAAATGATGAAAAACTCATTCTAAGATCTGTCCCTTTCTGCTTCAGTTTGCTAAAATACTGAAAAGATGTATCCTAGCTGTATGCCCAACCCTTCTACATTTCATGAACATCTGTGTAATTGTCTTAGGCATAGGCTGTTACATTACCTCCACTGCAAAAGTAACTCGAAGTTGTCAAATAAGTTACACACAGAGCTGTTGTCTGTTGAGAATACACACAATGCACAGAATAAGATTTCACTGTATGACGTTGGATCTCATCAGGCTTCTATCACAAGCTTTAATGTAGTATTTTACTTTTATCAAACTGGAATAAAGTGCAAATGTCTGCACAGAGTCAAATGTGAGAATGTCATTTGTTTTCTTTTTTTCCAGATAAGCGTATAATTGGCTACTCTCAAGGCAGGCAGGAGGAGAGAGGGAGACACGAAGTGGAAGATAAACCAGTGGAGCTGGCCCTCACTGAGGAACACATGAATTGTGTGACTGGTATGTTTCAGAGACTGGGACTCCCACAGAGTCCTACGGTGTGGGGGATTATTATTATTGTTGCTAGTATGTGACCCGTGGGGAACCGTGGGTTGTAGATGTGGTAGTTTTTATGCTGGGGAGAGCAGACTTTTGGGAAAAGATGTGAGTCTATATTTTATAAGTAATGACAAAAATAGTTTTGTAAATTATTCTTTAAAATGTAAACAACAATGAACATACAGTATTAATACCCAGGTGCACCTGCATAATGTAGATTTATATTGTGATAAATATCATTGCACTGGTTAGTTTTGTTCAGATTATCTTTGCTTCAAAAATGCCTCAGAGATTGTTTTTTGTTTTTTTTTTCATTTTTGTGTAATTTGTCTCAACATTGATTTTGTTTTTACGTTTTTCTTTATCTATGACTTTGATTTTAAATGTTCTCTAAATTTCTAAAACTGTAAAAAAAAATTATTTTCTACCACAACTAACCACCTACTTTCTTCACATCTCACTTAGGAAGAAAAATCTCCCATTAAACTTTAAGGAAATATTGATGTTTAGAAACTATATGGACAAAAATATTGGGACAAATTATGGCTACGGCTGTAAGACGTCCTGTTCATGTTGATTTGAGATGTAATCAGATCTTAATCAGTTCTTTGTCAGAGAGCTTAAATTCTACTCACAATGAGAAGTGATGAGACTGTGGACATTAAATGGAGGGATAAGTTATTACCTTTATGGGCCCATGAACACAGTGTCGTCTCTCCTCCGAGTCCCATGTTGGGTGCCAATTGTTGTGGAATATTGAAGTGAAAAAGACAAAGATGCAGACGTCTTGCAGTCTGAGGAAAAGTCTCAGAGTCCCCTTTAATTCCTGCCTTTTAATACACATAATAAATGGAAGTCATGACCAAAAATGGAGCTAAACTGTTGGTCATCTGGTTCATACACAGCACATGCTATGACTGTCTCTGTGTGAAGGTGCTACTTTATTTACTCTCCGTGTTTCTTTCATCCTCTCTCTAGGAATTCTTGATGAGTCTTTACAACAGTATGGTAGTCTGATCCCCATCCATGTGGACGACATCATTGAGAAGCTTCAGGACATTTTTAATGAGACATTCTCACAGCCACACAGGTAAGAATTAGATGGATGGATTTATGATTGATTGATTGATTGATTGATTGATTGATTCTGTGAAATTCGCTGAACTCCATTGCTCACATACATACATAGAAATGACATGTAAGAGTTAAATATAGAGAAGAACAATAATAAATACATAAAGTGACGTAGTCATAATATAAGAATAAAAAAGACATAGCCAGAAAAATAAATAGCTAGCCTATACAATAAAAAGCACACGAGGTAGTCAGACCAGAGGCTGGGCCATAAAATGATATCGATAAATATCGCTATATAACTTTTCCTCGATAGAAGTAATTCTAAGAGTGGAGGGAGGGACTTCTCCATGAAATGCATTTCTTTCTCTCTCTCTCTTCTCTCTTACTCTCTCTGATGTCTTCACAACTAACTTATGAGTAATGGAAAATTTAAGCTTGACAAAAAATTGTGATTTGATTTATATCGTGATACACATCGACATCGTCTGATATGAAAAAAAAAATCGTGATATGATTTTTTTTTCCATATCGAGTTTGATAAATGACAGTGGATGGACACACTGGGTTTATGCTGAGATAATGATGTATTTTACTGAAAGTCACTTTTTCTTTACTTTTCTCTATTTTTGATAGAATAACCCTCAAACTATAATCTAAGTTTTTAGGAACATCTACATGATCAGTGAATTAAATGTAGGAAAATACCTGATTTTCACAAAAAAAATGCAAAATATAGAGTATAATATTAGAATAAATGGTGATAAATCACTTAATAAGGGTTTAAAAATACAGGAAAAATTAGTTGAGGAACTGCCACAAAAATAGCAGTTTTCTGTTTCTTATATAATAACCCTCAACTTTAATCTGAACTTTAATGAACGTCTACGTGATCAGTGAATTAAATATAGGAAAATATATGATTTTCACTGGAAAAAATGCAAAATAAAGATAATAATCTTATAATGAATGGTAATAAATCACTTAAGAAAGGTTAGATGGAGAGAAAGGGGAATTTTGAATCTTATTTTATTTAATGTTTTAAGGCTTTAATCAAATCAGAGTGATAGATGAACACATTCAAGGTTTATATTGATCAAATTATTGCTGTATTATGAAGTTAGCTCTCAAATTTATGTCTTAAACAATCCTATTATTCAACCACTGACTTTCTTCAGGTTTGCACTGGTTTTACACGACTGGCTCCTCAACTTCTGTCAACTTATTTTTGTAGTTTGGTTTCAACATTATAGTCATTTGATCAGATTTACCTAAGTCAGATTAGTCATTGTGGTGTATTGGGTATTTAGTTTTTTTTGTTATTTTGTATTTATTTATTTAAACCTGTTGGTCACGGTATTCTTACATCATGTCAAATTTAGAAATAGTCGCCTGTGTCAGTTTTGCTTTTTAATATATTGCATTATCCACGGTCGTCTTGACACGTCATGTGACACTGTAGGTAAGTAGAGTGTGTAAAATAGTTGTGTGTGTGTTCGGTTTGTTTTTAATTAGGAAAGCAGTGGTCCAGCACCTAATACAGTCCTTTCAGCGTTCATCAGGATCAGCCCTGGCTAAAAGTTTCAGAGTCAACTACAAACGTCATGTTCTGACAATGGATGACCTGGGAACGCTATACGGACAGAACTGGCTCAATGACCAGGTACATCAGTACACACTCAAAACAGTGCACAGACTTGTACTTTATAAACTTATAGTGTGGAGACAGTGGGCATCTCTGATTGAAAGTAGGATTTATGTCTCAAAATATGGCGTCCCTCCTCCTGTTTTACTGACACCAGTGCCATTAAAGCATGATTCACTGTCTGTTTTTTCAGCTTAACTGGTTGGTAGATATTATAGGGACTTGATAATGACAGTAATGGGAAAGCTTCAAGCCACCCAGAAAAATTAATAACATATCATGAATCATTGTTGCGTATTCTTTAGTCTGTTACCTCCATCTTTATTGTCTTGAATGCTTTATCTGACTTATTTAGGTTATGAACATGTATGGTGACCTGGTCATGGACTCTGTGCCAGAGAAGGTAAGGTGTTTTCATTATTATTTTTTACTTAAGTACAATTCTGCTTTTGGACAAAATACATTTAAAAATTGAACAATGTGTTCTGCAACTCTGGAGTTTAACTAAAGAGGTTTAATCAGTTGGACATTCTGTAGAGGAAGTCTGTAACACAGATGGAAGTTAAAACATTTTATGTTAAGTTCCTTGATTAAGCTTTAGTTAATGGGTAATATGGAACCTTAACTGTTTTTAACCGTACAGTCCAGTTTAATATGGAACCTTAACTGTTCAATCCAGTTTAATATGGAACCTTAACTGTTCAATCTAGTTTAATATGGAACCTTAACTATTTTATGTTCAATCCAGTTCCTACAAAAATATGTAGTTTAGTGCCAGTGGATGAATAATAAAACAGCAAAAAAAACCAAAAACAACAACTTGTATTCGGTTTATGAACTCCATGTAGTTAAACTAAAGATGTTACTCTGACCTAAAGCAAATGCCCATTATTTTATGTCCAGTGTTCTCTGTTTGTCATCATTGAACGTCATCAATTCTGGTCATGCCTATCGATTCTGGTTTTTACAGATTGAGTTCCGCACTTAAAAAAAAAAAAAAAAGTGGTTGAAACTTAATTGTTTGTGTTCAGACCTTATATGCAAGTAAATCATTTACCCCATTTGCTAAATACATGCAGTAAAAATGTATAATTCACAGTGCAGTAATGTAACGAACTGCTGTTACCAACAGTGTTATAGTTACTGGTACTTGGCTTCTTGTTGTCCCTTTGGAACAGTTGCAACAAAGCAAATCTCTGGTTTTCTACATTATGTACTTTTTTGAATGTAATTTAGAGTTTTCTTACATGTATTTGTTTCCCTCAGGTTCACTTTTTCAACAGCTTCTTCTATGATAAGCTAAGGACAAAAGGCTATGAAGGAGTGAAACGATGGACAAAAAATGTAAGTGTATGTCTGGGTCTTCCCACGTCGTTGTGGTTTGATTGAGTTGAATCGGTAAATTAAGTGATATGATGTTAAGGGCATGTGTCTGCAGACGGCTGTTTTTTCCCCTGTAATCAGTAAATCCAAACATTAGTGTAGCTACATAGCACTTTTTATTTACCAAATGGTCAAGCCAGAACAGGAGTACATTAACCACACCTCTTGGATTTATTTTGAAAGGATGACGTAAAGGTATGGCCGATCCAGTTGCATCTCATGCGTACATAAGTGATGGGCAGCCTTACGTGGATCTCCTGGAGAAAGATGATGTGTAGAACCAAGACAATTGAAATAATGTAAAACCTTAACATCCATAAAGGTGTTAAGCCTCTGCAGCTTCATGAGACACTTTTAAGTTGACACCTTCAGGACTGTTGAGCTCAGACACTGTAGCGTACATATTAAAGTCAAGCACCTGGCTCATCTTCTGGGTAAACATGTTAAAACAACAACAGTAATGCACTTTTCGTATTAGTCACTAATATCAGCAAAGCATAAACTACACATCCCTTATCTCAATTACAGCTGAACATATTTAAATTCTTTGTCATCATTTATTCCATTGTTCCCTTTCTCACTATTTGTGCTTTCTTCCAGGTTGATATCTTTCAGAAGGATCTGTTGTTGATTCCAATTCACCTGGAGGTGCACTGGTCACTGGTCAGTGTAGACATCTCCCGTCGAGCAATCACTTACTTCGACTCTCAGCGAACCCTCAACAGACGCTGCCCAAAGGTAGGACAGCACAGGGTCACCGTCATGTTACTTTAAACAAGTAACTGAGACAAGAACTGAAATGTCAGGGCATTGTGAGTTACAGGTATCTACATGTTAACTGTGCAGACTGCCTTCTAGGCTGTGGAATGTTGAATGTATTATTTAGAGCGGTCTGTGTAGACACAGTTGACCAAAGAAAATCAGATTCAGTAACCGGGACAATACTGTTAAAATTACGCTTCACTTAAGACATTTCGGATCGTTCATGTTTGTACGGGTTATTCACATTTTTTGCGAAAGAATTGTTTGTAAAAGTGAACATGTCCATGTAATTTAAGTTTTTTAACACTTAAAAAAGATGAAAATTTGGAGTTCTCATTATTTGTTCTGGTAGGCTGTTATGATAGTATTTTACTAGTCTGACCCACTTGAAATCAAATTTATCTGTAAATGGAACCTGAACTAAAATGATTTTGACATCCTCGACTGTTAACATTATCAGTGTAATTTTTGCATTTCACATATTCATCCCACGGGCCAAATTGGACCCTTTGGCAGGCCGGTTTTGGCCCAGGGGCCACATGTTTGACACCCTTGCATTAGACACTTGCATCTGAACACCCCAGCATAAAATATGTCCGTTTCAGCCGTGCACCAGGACATATACAAGTTTAATCACATGAAGCTCGGTCCACCCTTAAATTCATCTGGTCTTTTTCATTCTCAGTGGAACAACCACTGTCATACACAGGTGCTTCAGCTGTCAGTTAGACACACACCCATTTATGACAGTGGCATCATATAGTTGTCATTTGTTTAATTTAGACTGTAGCAGAAACCTGCTCAGGATGATTGATATACCTTGATTTGCTGATTCCAATAGAATTTAACTGGTATCACTAGTAGTGACAATAAGCGTCCAGTAATAGTCATGTCAGCAGCCACAGGAAGTAAAAAAAAAAAAAAAAATAGCTGCAGATATTTTTGTTATTTATTCGTGAACAAAGCATAAGGCTCATGTTTTTTGTTTTTAATTGTGTCTTTCATTTGTATTTTTAGCACATCTTTAAGTATCTCCAAGCAGAGGCAATCAAAAAAGAACAACAGGAGTTTCTGACTGGATGGAAAGGATTCTTCAAGATGGTAAGATTCAGGTTTACTACATGACTTCCTGCACAGATTTATCATCTGAAGGCGTAATATGTAAGAATACTTTCTAAAATGAAGAGAGAGAGAAATGCATGAACAGATCGACTCCTGGAAAAGTGCAGTGAAAGCCTATCAAATCTGGGCAATATGAAAGCACCATCTAGTGGCTGACAGTGGAATTACACTCGAAGATACTTCAGCGCTGGCTCTGAAAGCATTTTCACACTGCGTACTCGAGTCCGGACCGTACTTGCATACGTTCACACCTTTCACGCAGGTGTCGCGTTCATAAGCACGTACCCCGACCCGAGTACGAGTGGGTGTTACAGGGCCAGGTGTGGAAGGAATTCTGCTGCTATCCAACAAACACAGAAGTCAGACGAAGACAAACCCGTACGTCATCAACTGAGCGACTGTTCTGTTCATTTGTCTATAATAGCGGCAGTACTTCTCTATCTGTTAGCCTGTTTGAGGTAAAGAAAAGAAGAGTGACCTTCATTGTTCCTGATATATCACCAAGCGGTTCGGTCGATAAGGCCAGCCCATGCCACGTGGATCTGAGGCTTTTTCAGGAGACAGCGGGAGCGCCATCTATGGCAGGGGTGGGCAATTAATTTTCCTGTGGGCCGTCATGAGAAGCTCTGACAGTTGTTAAGGGCTGGATCAATTCACCTGCAGCTCTGCTAAATATATATCTGTATAAAAACAGTAAATGAAACAATACAATGAAAATGTGGAGCACAGAATACAACTATTTAATGAATATGCACAAAAACATTTTCAGAAATGTGCAAAACCAGCTCCATGTTAACTTTACATGAAAAACCACAAATGCAGCTTTGTTTGTCTGCAGATCTCAGTTAATTTTCTGGCTTCAGCGAAGAAATACTTAGTAGTCCATGTCTTGTTAAAATCTCTGCATTCTTAATCAATCCTCCTTTCTTTTTTTGGTGTTAGCTGACATCTTAATGGGCTGAAACTGACTAACAAACCAATCAGTGTATAAGCCTTGTGCTGAGTACGGAAAGTATGTGCGAAAACATGTTAATTTAGCAGATTCTTCAAAATAAAAGCTGTATGATATATATTTGCATTGACTTTTAATTTGCTAGTGATCTCATGCGGGCCAGTCGGGGCCAGTTATCGGGGCCGCGTGTGGCCCCCAGGTCTTACTTTGCCCAGGTCTGATCTATGGTCTCGTGGTGATTAGGTCACGTCTACACAGTCCGTACCCAGGACTACCTTCTCAGCTGGACTCGGGTACGGTACTCGAGCACGGAACGTTTGCATTCATACTGATGAAATTAAGCAGACTTTGGAGTCAGATGTACTCGGGTACGCAGTGTGAAAGCGCCCTGGTTTCCAGCTGGGGTTGTTGGCCTTCAACTGAGGGGGCTGATTATTCTATTATGTTCATGTGGACGATTTAGTTCTCATTTTGTTAAGTTTCACAAAATGCTTATTCTGTTCGTTATATTAATTTGGTTCTCATTCTGCACATTTTGATTAATGCAGTAATGTTGGTTTTAACAACATTAAATTGTCAGATTGTTTAAAACATTTGTGAGGGTCTGGTCACTAACTAATTTTGAATTATATCTTTGCATAAACCTAAAGTTCAAAATCTTCCACGTTAGGCTTTTAATAATCAGTGTTGAGAAAATGAATCCTGAATGCAGCTTCAAGTTGTCCTTCATCATGCTCCATTAGCCGTCTCAACAGTTGTACTGATTATTGCTAATGTGTGTTACAGAATGTCGGCCGTCAAAACAACGACAGTGACTGTGGGGCTTTTGTGCTTCAGGTGAGTTGCTCAGTCATGTGTTGGCACTCATCCCATTAGTATTAAAGCTGCACAAAACAGGAACTATGTGTATTTTTTCTTTGAATTTCTGAATCCAGTGTAATCCAGTAGGTTTTATAGGTTTTTTCTCTTTCAGCAGCAGGTTTTGTTGAATTAAAGGGGTTTCACACACCAGTAATTATTAGCTTTACTGCTAACATTACATTAGCTACCACTGTACATATACTACAAAGGTAATATAATAGTAGTATACTAAAAATAGATGACAATATTTAACTTTAAGGAAATATTGATGTTTATAAATTATATGGACATAAATATTGGGACACATCATGGCTACAGCTGTAAGATGTCCTGTTCATGCTGATTTGGGATATAAATATGAATATTTCCTTTAGGTTTCATGGGAGATTTTTCTTCCTAAGTGAGATGTGAAGAAAGTAGATGGTTAGTTATGGTAGAATATTATTATTATTATTTACAATCAGGCCACGAAAAATATTTTAGAAATTTACAGGTAGAACATTTAAAATCATAGTCATGGATATATATATATATATATATATCCATATCTATCAGCTTTGAGAGAAATTAAGTAAAAACAATCTCAGGCATTTTGGAAGCAAAGATAATTATTTTTTTAATTTTATTGAATTATGCATTTACATAAACATGTACTTAGACATAAAGAACCACACAAACAATCCCAAAAACCAAGTTACACAACAAATCTACCAACCTATTAAACACAAGAAAACAAGGCAAAATCATTCAAAAAAGAAAACGACAACAAAATCGATATTATCAACTTCTTTTTACAATGCTCAGGGTTAATATAACGTATACTAACAACACATTTCTCCATCAAGAGGACATAGGAGACAACAGGACACTCTTGTTGACAGTAGAGAAAAAGGATTCCATTGTTGGTGAAACAAATTAACTTGTCCATGAACCGAAAACTTAATCTTTTCCAACTTTAAAAAGAAAAGTCAATCAGGCAAATCAAAGATAACAATTTAAACCAAACTAAGCAATACGATGATATTTATCCCAATATAAAACTATATTATAACATTTGTCGTTATTGTTTTGTATCTCAGACCCCTGTTAGAAAAGAAACCCCTGAATTCAACGTGTCCACATACTTTTGTCCATATAGTGTACAAATACACACACACACACACACAAAGGGAAAATCCTGAAATACAATGTGCACTAGACCCTACATTCTGTGCTATAATGATACCATAATAATTTAAATGTATTTGCCAGTGTGGGTGTCTTATCTCACATCCTAGTATTTGAGTTGGATGCTCCAGATGCTCTTTTTTTCATCTGCCATTGAGCAGCTGAGTCAAAAGGATCATTTGATCTTCCTTTTTTCAAGCACAGGTTGACTCACTAACATGTCTGTCATTATTTGTCTCCCACCGTCCTGTAGTACTGTAAGTGTCTGGCCCTGGGGCAGCCGTTCAACTTCGGTCAGCAGGACATGCCCCGGCTGAGGAGGCAAATGTACAAAGAACTGTGTCATTGCAAGCTCATTCTGTGACCCAGCACCCCCCCATCTGCTCCACCCAATCCCACCCAGATTGAGGGACAATAATAAAACAACAAATGGAAGCGGAAGACGAGGAGGAGTGGAAAATATGATTGACTGGAAAAGGACTCTCCATTTAAAAAAAAAAAAAAAAAAAAAAAAAAAGGTTTTTCTCTGCCAACATCTAGAGAAAGTGCTTCTTAAACTGGTGTTCCCCCGTAGATGATTCATCGTTTCGCTTCGTTTGATCTCTCTTTGCTTCCTTCTCCTTGCCTTATGACAACTCTGATTTAATTTCTTTGTCACAGTTATTCCTTTTTTGGTTGACAGAGGCCAAGACTAGCTTTCATTTTTGGAAATGTGCTAATTTTCTAGTCAATTGTAACCGACTTGTATTTATCCTTCTGAAAGGGAGCATGAAGGTAAAGAAACCTCTGCAGAGGTGCTGCATTTAGTAGATCATTCTGGCCACTGTTTTCATCTGAATGCTCTATCGTTCATTCATTTGTTTTTCAAAATAAATCAAAACTGGCAAAACAAAAATTTACTTTTTAAATACCAAAACCAAACAATTGACAATGGCTTTTTTCTTTTCTTCTTTTTTTTTAACACTTTTTTACCAGTCATTAGACACATTTGATGCAACATGGAAGACCCTGAATATTACCGTCCCTCAGAAATTGCATTCATATGTAACTAAAGTCAAGTTACATTTGTTTTTGGTTTTTTTTGTTTATTGCTGCCAGTTAATGGTATTTTGTCAGCCTTAAATGATTCACAACTACCTAATATAAAGTTAAAACATAAGTTACTTGTTAATATTCAACTGTATTGGGTTACTAAATATGCTAAGCTACCTTAAAGTAATTGTCAGGTGCAAAAAAAAAAAGCTAGATTGGCAAGAACTGAGTTAATTTGTGTTTTGTTTCATTCAGCTGCCCAGAATCACAACAAAGTTCACATGAAAAATCTGAATCTTACCAAGTGTATTTTTCTAATTTCTAATCAAAATATCTCATCACACTTAAAATAAGACAATCACCTAAAGAGGAACTTTTCAGTGAGATATAAGAGCTGAATTTTAGACAATAGATCTGGAAAATCTTACTTCAAGAAATCTTACCAAGGTAATTTTCACTTGTTCCATTGGAAGGAAAAAAAAAAAAATCTTGAATTAAGCAAAAAATCTCTCTGAAAAGTTCCTCTTTTGGTGATTCTGTCTTATTTTATGTGTGATGAGATATTTTGACTAGAAATGAGAAAAATACACTTGGTAAGATCTAGATTTTTTTTTCCAGCGTTGGACTGAAAACGGTTCTCAAAAAGCATCACAGCACCACACTTTCATTTCTGTGACTAGACTCTTTTCCACTGTTGAGCAACTTATATGGATAATTAAATTTTTATTCAGTGGGAGTTCCAAGGGTTTAGCAGCAGAGCTAGCCATCTGCTGTTTGGACTAAAGCTGTCGTCAAAAAAATCACCATAGTTTCATTGTTTTGTTTCTGTCCTCTTTGCTGTTATTACAGAAATTATGCACAAGGTATTTTCCTTTGTTTTAAACAACATCTTTATCACTGAGTCCCATTTCTTCCACTTTCACCCCAAAAGTATGAAAAGCAGTCCACAGCGAGAGACATATTATTTTTTAATCCCATGTGAATTATTATTATGTGAATTCATATGTTTATCAGTAAAACAAGATCATTTTACTCGACGAAATATGTGTGGTCTTTCTAGTTTTGTATTTTCATAGTCTGGTGAAATTTCATTGTCTGTTTTACAACAAATCAATTTTCTTCATTTGCAAAACTGTCTTTTAAATTGACTCGCATATGTGTGATTGATGGGATGGTTCAGGATCAATATGTTTCCCTCTGTCGACTGCTGCTGTTGCTGACTACTGTAAATATTGTTTTTCAAAGTAAAGCCCCATGGGGAACACCTGGAAGGGGCAAAACGGCGTTTCTCTATATAAAGTACACAAAGTTCAGACGACTGACTTTTTTTTAAATTGAATTACTCCATTTTTAATCCGAGCACAACATTATGCATTTAAAAAGGAAAGAATATTAAAAAAAAAAAAACAAGTTGTTCTAAGCTTTGTTTTTATTTTGAAATGCAAATAAATGGATGGCGCTTGGATGAATTTCACATGGCAGGGATAGGAAGGTACATTAGATGATCAGAAAAGCCGCATCTGTGACCCACCAGATGTTTACACCCAGTTTGACAAGTATGTATGTATTGACAAAGGAGATGAGATTAGCTTCCATAAACACTGTCCCAAGTACAAGCCAGATGAACAAATTGGCTCTAAGGGTTCTCTGCGTTACATTTACCTTTTTCCATGTTTCTCTGTCAGTAAACGTGTTGCTCTGCTCATTGTTTAAAAGCAGGATGACTTTTTTTTTTTTTTTGTGGAAGTCTAGTAAGTAGGTTTTGAGAGCCAATATCGTGAGGACCACAACAGCTATACAAATCAGTATGTCACGTGGAATTTCAAGTAACCTCTTCTACTATTCTTTTTATAACTGAAGACAAATTTGTTCATAGCTGTGCGTTTTGTTTTTCCAAGCAGGAGTTGATGCAATGGAGTTGACTGTTTTATATCTTCTATGATTCATTATGATTGCTTAGAATAAAAAATATGTGGCAAACAATCAAGTGACTGTGGCACGTTTAATGACTGAAATGATGCATTGGTAAAAGCTTGAGGTTAATGCACTAAAAAGAGAAAAGCTTAAGATATGCAATGTCAAGGGTGTTAAATGACAGCATTAGGTTAGAAGTGGATTAGTCAGTCAGTCGTCCTACTTCAGTTCACTATAACTACCACAGTTTAACCTGTTGTAAATACATGAGAAAGGAAAAAATCCAATCAGACGCACAAATATTTGACGGATTAATACGTTTGTACCCTGCAACACATTCTGAAACACAATAATTTACCAGAGGCAAAGAAAGTAGCGATCTGAGGATGTGGACAAAGAAGGTTTTATTTGACACCAAATCAATTTAATGATCAATTTATTTATAGCTCTACAGCTTTGTCCACAGTTTAAAACCATTTTTCACTGGACGTGTGATGTTTTCTCATCAGGATAATGAACTTGTATGAATCTCAGTGGGGTTTTTTTTTTACCAGAAATTACCCCCGTGGGTGAGGTAAAGGTGAACGAGACATGTGGCCTGAGACGCAAGAATGAGGCCGAGTCCAGCCAGGAACCCGCCCGCCACCGCTACCGCCCGGGCGTCGTAGGTGTTACATAACCCTGCCCCCAGAAACACACCATCAGTCTGGGTTTTACAAATGATCTGCATCAAACAGGACATGAAGGCAACATGGTGTGTTTAGGTTTCCAGTGGTGGTTTGCACTTCCACCTCACATCTAGACGGTTAGATTTTCAGTTTTTCCTGTTTTCTCTGGGTGGCTCCAGTTTCTCCCACCATCAAAAACAGGTATATGGGTCCGATCAAGCTGTAACACATGGGCACATCTAACTTATACGCATGTGTTATTCATATTTGAGTAGATACTTATAAGCACTTTGACACAATTCAGGGAGATAAAATTTTTAGGTGAAAAATGTCAAATTACTGCTCGTTGACACGTGGATTTGAAACCGACATCAATTTTTTAAGCTTTACGCAAACATTCAAAACATGCGGCTCTTGACAGAAATTGATATCAAGTAGGACGAAACCTTTAAAATATTATGTTCAAATATGCTGAAAATAAATTTTAGAGTAAAATATTGAAAAGTCTCTTTTATTGACATGAGAATGTGGTACCACGTGGACAGGCTGCCATAGTAACACATGGACAAGTCTTTACCATTGTATGCATCACCCAAAATGTTGACTTATTTTCTAAAACAAGCCAGATATAATCACAAGGATTTATTTAATACTAACACAGTGTTATTTATAACTTGTGGTGGTCCATACTGATACAGGTCAAATACATATTAACAGTCATTTCTCAGTAACAGTTCACAGATGGTCTTTTTAAATGTGACAGACTTAAAGTTTTTAGATATAATTTTTGGCAACAAATTCAAGCTATATTTTTTTATGTCTGAGGCTGTGGTGTAAAAAGTACAATCGATAAAATCAGTTGCACCTTTTTTTTTCCTACAAGTGGTATTTTAAAAAGGATAACAGTTGCACAAAACAACGTAACTCGTTAAACAACGAGTCCATCTGATAAATAATGTGCACAAATGTACTTATTCACGTTGATGTTCACTCGATCGGACCCATTTGGAAGTTGATTCTCCTGTTGGTGTCCTTGAACGCCTTCAGTGGCAGCTCAATGCTAATGCTAATGCTAATGCTAATGCTAGTCGCTGTGTGTATTCGGAGTAAAATGCAGACACTGAATTTACCTCCGGGGATAATAAAGCCATTTAACCTTTAACCTTTCAATGTGGCTGAATCAGCTGAAGATTACCTGTTACATACAGATTTAAGGAAACAGAATTTTTTTGGATTTTGTGTTACTATGTGGAGATATTTAGTCAAATGGAGGACGAAAATATATGTTAAAAAAAAACTATATATATATATATGAAGCCCAGCCGTTTGAGATGGCGGCATAAGACGACTACAAAACCTATGTAACCCTAAAGACTAATGAAAGTTGTTTTTTGTTTTTTTTAGTTCAGTATGTATTGGGTTCAGTGAAAGTGAAAATGCCCAAAAAAATGAGGAAAAACTCGCAACCGAAACAAAGAGCAAATCGAAGAGGCGAGCAGTGTGATGCTAATGCTAAAGCGCTAGCTAGGTGCGAGACAAAAAAACCACCCAACCGCCCACTTCCCAGTGAACCAGCAACTGCACGGTGGAGGACATGGGGAACCAGCCTTCCAACCACCTCGGGGGAGCCCATATGACCCCCATGCCCGACATGTCATGCAGTTCTGAGGGATCGAGCTCGTCACTGGCCTGGCTGTCCGACTTAACGAACTCCCCCACACCTTAAGCTTCGAGCCCATCCACTATTCACTGGGACCAATTGAACAATCTGCACGAGCGCTATTTATACCCCCTCTTTCCGGCTACCGCTTTCACTCAGGGTACTAATGCGAAAATTTTCTTTTTATTTTTTTTCCCCCCACAAAAATAGATGTAAAAGGGCCGATGGACATTGTCATACATGGCCATTAACGTAAATTCGCGTAACACAATAACCCTGTACGTAAAAACACCATAAAAGAGCATAATATTTAATATCCGAAATGCATTGCAGCGCGGCTAATATACGTCACACATATCACGTGACATTTCCGGAAGGCTGTGCCATTTTGAACTTACAAGCAATCGGCGAAAGTGACATGAACCAACACGATGCACTGAAAAAGTCTATTAATATATTCAGCTTATGTTGCACAGAGACGTGACAGTCACGTTAAGATAAAGCGATTCGGGAGGTTTTAAGCCAATATACGAATATGATGACTCCTCGGCTGAAAATGAAGATTACAAGGCTGTTAGCAAGCTAGCTAACACTAGGGAGGCTTGTAAAAGCTAGCATAATCAGCCAAACTGCCGACTTCCAGCATTTACACACAGGGCTGACAGGCCTGGAGGCTCGATCAACAACAAACAATATTCGCAGCCAAGGCGTAAAGGAAGTAGCAGCAAGTAATAGCACCACCAGGAATTCACATCAAGTTGGATTCAAACAGAGCTTCCCTCCAAATACAGTAATGTCACCGCTCACTCGGCCCGAGAAGAGGAGTGATTGACCCGGGTACCCCAGACACCAAGACCAAATCATCCCAGACACGGACACGGGTGGCACGACGACCGTGGGAAACGGGACGTGGGTTTTTGGACAAAAATGGTGGAGGTGCTGTCACTTACTTTTGCAGACACCAAAATACCCTAAGTTGACCTAATAATCACATTACTTATATATGTTTAATAAATAAAGACTGTCTTTGCAATGATACAAATAGAAAAATAAATAAAAATTGAAAATTTAATGTAAAAATGCAATTTATTCAAAATGCCGAGTTCAAGGAATTATCTAGTCACTTTCGTCATACAAGGAAGTGAAGCCTATAGTTTTCATTTTAAAATACTGTTTTTCATGAATTAAAACTCATTCACACTTACATAACATTGATTTGGTAAAGAAACAGAAATTATTACTGATAAAATAAACAAATATCTGTGCCCAAAGTGACTCATTAGCTTTTTGTACATAATTGGCCCATCGTATGATTCTCCTGAAGTGGAAGGACCCTCTGTCACCCACTTTTGTGCAAAGGGTGCATGATTTACTTTTCTTTTTAAAGTTGGAAAAAAAATTTAGTTTTCTGTTCATGGACAAATTAATTTGTTTTATCAACAATGGAATCCCCTTTTCTCTAATGTCAGTAAGAATGAAGTAGGTATTCTCAGCAGGCAATGTTTTTAGTGAACATTTTGGAAGGTTTACTGTTTATTACGCTTCTCAGTCAGAGGTGGTAACTAAGTTAGTACAAATACCACACAAATATATGCACTTTCTGCAACTTAGAACTAAAAAAAAGACTTGTTACTTCAGTATTCAGCATCTGAGGGTAATTATCCACTGTTTTTTTGCACCGTTTAAAATAATTTTCCATCTCCCCAACATCAAAAGCAGATATAACAATTTGAAGCAAAATGAAAATATTGTGAAAGGGAAAACAAGATAAAACAAGCATGACAAAAACATTAGATGGAAATTATATAAAAGACAACAAGATAAAAAAAGTATTTTACTTTTATCTCGCTAATACTATGGGTACATTTCATTGCCAGTATTTTTCTTAACCTTTCACTGCAGTAAAGAAGCCAAAACAGACCTTTTAAAGATTTAACAAGACAAAGGTGCTGTTTGACTTATTTTGAAAATTACAAGTGATACAACTGTTCCAAATCTACTTTTATTATATCACCTAGCAAAATGACAACTTTAGGCCAGTTTGTAAAACATATTTTTATCCCAGTGTAATTGTGCATAGTCTTAATTAATGCTGACAGCAGGGGTTTATTTGTAATTAAAGAAGTCAATACTCGACAACTCCTCAACCCACTCTCTCTCTAAGTGCTTGATTTAAATACAGGAGACGACTTTCTGTCTCACATGGAAAGTAACCCATCCCAGGTACTTTCAGACTGCTACTTGTTAATCTCGTTATGCTGACGAGGTCACTCCATATTCATAGTTCACTTGTGCAGGACTGTGACTCCTGACCAAGACTCATTGTTGAGGTGATGTTGATACAAATTATCAAAAGGTGTGGCAAATACAATGCATTTTACAAGACAAAGAAGTTGTCTGGGACACTGCTGGGATATCAATAGGTTATTCATGAAAGCAGGAGATGGAGGTTCAAACACCCAGGGGTGGAGTGGGGAGTGGGGGTTGATGATATCATGATAAAGAGTCTAGGTGTTACCTCCAAAGGGAAAGAGGAATTATTTCAAAGCAGAGTTCTTCTCAAAGGATTTGTAAATTTTAACATGATTGTTTTCAGACACATTCTTCTTTTTATTCCTCATTGTACACATCAGTAGTCATCTGCCAGGATGACATACTGAGTCTCTGTTACACATTATTTATCAAGGATAAATTACAATGTCACAATCATTACATGAAACTATGATTCCAACTTTATGGGTGGCTGTGTATTTTTTTTTAATTTGGTGCCTATGCCTAGTTATACTACTTAGTTATACTACTACTGCTTAGTTATATTTAATATTGTGAACACAGCCAGTGTAACAATGAAAACATGCGAACAAAGTAACTGCAATCCTCATCATATTGATATTTCTTACCATTTTTGTGTAAGTAGCCATGGAAGAAAAGGCTATGTTCAGTAGATCTTGTATTTTTGATCCATGATATATTTTTTATATCATATGCAAGACTTTTTAACACACCCAATACTATGTTTTATTCTTTTTGTTAATAAGTTAGATAGCCATCACATTTAAATGTCTACCAGTCAGTATGGATAATATCCAACATTGCTCCATACAAACAGACTCTTCTTTGTTGGGATCTGATAACAAGGAAACTGCTGCAATTGTTCAAAAATGTAATTAAAGTTACTAAACTGGCAGAAAGATATCTATCACTGACCATCAAGTGCATTATTTGTTCTGATCAAACCTAACCAACCTAGTCTGATGAAGACCAGGGATGCAGTGTTTTTTTAACCGAATTTAATTCAATTCAAAACATTATTATTTCACTTCACCTTTAATATAAAACTTGCAAATTTTATAGTTTTGTTTTGAAAAGTGCTGTAAGTTGAAAATCACATATTATTTTTTCATATGAATATTAGCGCCAAGACAATTATCAGGTTCTTGGCACGGAAAATTCTACTGCTCTAATTTCCATGTTATGACGTAAAATAATATAAGAACGTACGCTTTTGCATGACACCACGACAACTTCTATCCAGAGCGCCTGTCCTTTTGTCTTTGCATTGACAAATGGCTGAACGAGGATAAAGGGAGGACTACAATGAAAATCGGGGGTAGCCCGAGTGAGAGGAGTTTGGCTGCTGTTCTGATAATGTACTGATACAATGTAAACTCCACCCCTCCGGTATATTTGCCGTAAACTATCGCACACATCCATCGACGTAACGGTCCGCCCACATCTGTATGACGTCGAGTCCAACCAATCAAAGGTATTTCTAGGCGGGATTAAATCTAAATGACGGCGATCTGTTGCAATGAGAAAGCTTCAGTGTGTGTTGTCAACGTATATAAGACATTTCTGCCGCAGTTTCTGCCTTTGTAATAATGTCGGCTGAATATGAAAACAGGTAAGGGTGCAGTGGTTGATCTACTTCCATATCGTTGCATTTACTTTAAAGCTAACCTTTAACAATGTCTTCGGAATGTAGAATTTGTGCGAACTATATCGGCATTCTGTATCCGAGTTAGGAGGAAACCCCTAGCGAGCTACCGCTAATGAAGGCCTACTAGTATTCTGTCAGAGTTGGTAGAAAATACTCGAATCGTTTGCTCTCTGGAACTATTTTTTTTAATATTTAGATTGTTTCTAGGTTGTGGATGTAAGATTTCGGTGAAAAACGACCGATCCTGTTCGCTTTGTCCCGTGGCTTAGCTGACTGAACGTTGTGAAATGGCAGCCGGCGCTTTCGGGAACCACGTGAATCAGGCTGGTTCAGGCCTACACATGTCTCGTGGTAGATGCCTCGCTTTGTAACCGCAGACTACCGCATTTGTCGCCGTAAAAAATGTATAAATCTACGAACGTCTATCGGTGGATGACGGCTGCCGGCGTTGCTTATATAAAAATGTGTGTCTCTTTCCACTGCCGGCGCACATGGCCGCGGTATGGGACAATGCCGGTACCGCGGGCCGCTGAGTCGTGGCGGTAGCTTTCCCCCGTTTCATCGCGTTCTCGAAGCGGGTACCGGCTTTGTGTTTTTCTGTGTCCGTAAACGAGTGTTAACAGACTGCTGACGTGACAGTTTTAGATTTGGGGGAGAAGGGGGGGAAAAAAATGAACGAGGCCCGCTAGCAGTTGGGCCCGTTGCTAAACTGTACTCTTCCTCCCTTTTTTATTTTTCTCGTAGACTATTTTACTGAGTTTGGATTCTACTTTTTATTCTGTCATTACAAATGTGTGTAAGTTATTGTAAATGACTGAGCTTAACTGTCTCGGAAAGGCTCGCTCGGGCTAACGACCATCTTGAGTATGTGTGTTAAAAATGGCGGCCTCCTGAATAGGCGTTAGCTTGTGCGCGTGAGGGCCCCAGTTAACGGCACATAGTTTCCAAGGTAGAACGCCGGCTGAGTACGTACGTCCACATCCACGAGAATCTCCCGTTAATGGAGGATGAGCGTGAAAACGCCCCACGCCATTTGGATTGTAACACCAAGCACCAATTGTTCAAACTGTAAACTTCTGTTAAAATATTCATTCTACCGGTGTTGATGACTGACTTGATGGAAAACTGATAAATGACTGTATTCTCCACAGAGACAATGGCCCAGAATGCATGGAGCCAGATGGCATCATCGAGGTGAGTCTTATTAGATCTGACACGATGGGAATGAAGTGTACCAATATACATTTGTTACGAGTAGTGTTAAATTCTTCAGTGTGTTGGGACAATGATTAGATTTAGTTTGAGGGAACACTTCAGCAGATTAAATCACAAATATCTGAATTCCTGCAGAGCAACTGGAACCAGATCGTGGACAGTTTTGATGAGATGAACCTGCGTGAGGCTCTGCTCAGGGGAATATATGCCTATGGTTTTGAGAAGCCTTCCGCAATCCAGCAGAGAGCCATTATCCCTTGTATCAAGGGTAAGTGTTGAATTTTGTGCATGTAAAACATACACGGTCTGCTTGGAGAGACACGGTCAAAGAGGTCCTGATAGGTTTCACATATAAATGTTTCATCAGACATATTTTACTGCACTGAAGGTATGATGCACATGGATACAGATTACTTACAGTGTGATAATGTATCACTGAAAATGATGATTCTGTGGCAGCAGAAGGTGAGTGTAATGGCAGAAGAATACAGAAATTGTTAAAACTAGCCACCCTGTTCATCTTGAAATGATCCTCTTGCAAAGTTTTGTGAATTCTTGTTGGATGTTATATTCAGGCTTTATTTATTTTATTTTAAGTCTTTTATTTATTTATTTTTTGTTAAATGAAATTTACCAAGCAGGCACTTGAAAGCCATTACACATTATTAAACTTCTTTTTAAAAGGTCACATTCTTGGGGTAATTGTCTCTTTATATGTATATGCATGTTATATACAATTTCCCTTATCAGACTTGCACAGGACATCTTTACATTTTTTTTTTAAAAAATATTTTTCCCCCTGTCACTTTTTCTGCCCAGGAGTGTATGCAGTACAATGTTATCCATTGATGTTGAAGGCTTTGCAAAAAATCATTTTCAGGAAGATGTTGAGCTCAGTGTTGTGAAATGGCACTACTGCCTCCTACTGGACATGCAACAGCTTTAAAGACTTGGAATGTGTAGTATTATTACAGTGATTATTATTAAGATGTAAAATGTAAAGGTTAATCAAACTAATCTTGGATTTCCTGTTCTGTAGGTCATGATGTGATTGCTCAGGCCCAGTCTGGCACTGGGAAGACTGCCACTTTCGCCATTTCCATCCTCCAGCAGATTGATGTGGATCTGAAAGGCACCCAGGCTCTGGTCCTAGCTCCAACAAGGGAGTTGGCTCAGCAGGTAAGCAGTTATCAAACATGAGAGCAGGGTGTAATCCATAATTAGAACAGCATATGGCAATAAGGCTCCCATGATGTTGTGCATGTGGAAGTAAAGTGTTCTAATGAGCTACACATGGGCAGGATCCTGTTGAGTAACAAAGTTCACATCTTGCATGTGGCAATGTAAAGGCTTTTTTGGAAGTAAAAGAGCCCTTGGAAAAAAATAAATAGCTTAAGTGGAAGATTACCTAAAGTACAAGTGTGTACTTGCTAAGAGGAAAACTCCAAATGCAACTTGTGTTAAGTCCTAGTATTAATTGCTTGAACATGTTTGAAATGTAACAGCATTTGTTTTTCTTAATCTCCAGATCCAGAAGGTGGTGCTGGCTCTAGGTGACTACATGGGAGCCAGCTGTCATGCTTGCATTGGTGGAACAAATGTTCGCTGTGAAGTCCAGAAGCTGCAAGCTGAAGCTCCTCACATCGTGGTGGGGACCCCTGGCCGCGTCTTTGACATGTTGAACCGCAAAAACATTTGTAAGTTGTGATTTTAGATGCAGTAAATGACTGCTGGTCATTACATTTTACAAAAAATGTCGAAGTATTCAGTGCAGCGGTTTGCAAACTTACTTAATTTTAATGTTAGTATGTTTCATTAAATGTCTCCTCATTACTTAGGCAGTTTTGAGTGTACGCTACAGACTGTGTCCTGTATAGTGATGAAACTCATGCGTGTCAACTGACTCTGGTTTCCCCTGGTGTTCTGTTGCTCCACTTGGCGTTTTGCTAGCTGGTGTCCTCGGGACAGCAGGGCTCCAGAGGCATGATCATACATTGTTTCTGAATACAGTATACATCTGTATTCTGTATCTTTGCTGTTACTTCTGAAAAAGTTGCCCTTATAGCAGAAAGTGCTCAAGTTAAATGCTCTGTTTTGTACCTGAAAGAGTGGTTCGGAACTAAACTGGGATATGTTTTTATTCTTTAGCTTCAAAGCACATTAAAATGTTTGTGCTGGATGAGGCCGATGAAATGCTTAGCCGTGGTTTCAAGGACCAGATCTATGAGATCTTCCAGAAGCTGTTGAGCAACACACAGGTAAGACTGAACTTACTGAAGGAAAGTGTTTTGTCATATATTGGCTCCTGTTTAGTGTAAGTGAGTTGTGCAACCAAAGCTATACCATACTGAAATGAAATTGACCTTGAAACCTTTTTATTCTAAATAGGTTGTCCTGTTGTCGGCCACTATGCCAGCCGATGTGTTGGAGGTCACAAAGAAGTTCATGCGTGAGCCTGTCAGAATCTTGGTCAAGAAGGAGGAACTGACCCTGGAGGGTATCCGCCAGTTTTACATCAATGTGGAGAAAGAGGTGGGAAAACCTTTGTCCTGTCAATACAAACAAACTGAAAATAATTCATATTTGCCATTTAAAGACAGTAGCAATGTATAATACTGACAATCACTTTGTCTTCATCTGACCTGTTGTCAGGAATGGAAACTGGACACACTGTGTGACCTGTATGAAACGCTCACCATTACACAAGCTGTCATTTTCATCAACACAAGGAGGAAAGTGGACTGGCTCACTGAGAAGATGCATGCCAGAGATTTCACAGTCTCTGCTCTGGTAATTTCCCACACAGGATATATTCAATGTGCTTAAGTTTGAAATGCAGTCTGCAGCTAATGTTGCATTTCTTAAATCAGGGGTGTTGAACTCATTGTAGTTCAGGGGCCACATTCAACCCAATTTGATCTCGAGTGGGCCAAACCAGTACTATAATAATCTATAAATTAAAAACTCAAATTTTAATATTATGTCTTGGATTGTCATTTACACATGTGCATTACCACCTACAGATCAAGGTGGATGTAAAAAGGCACAAAACATTTAGTAACTGGCAATATTTTTTAAATTGCACTTAAGACATTTCAGGTTTTTTTCACATTAAAACACTTGAAAAATTTGGAGTTGTCATTGTTAATATATTTTGCTGTTGTATTTGTCAGATCCACTTGATCATATTCATCTGGATTTGGCCCCTGAACTAAAATAATTTTGTCACCAATGATTATTAATATCTTGAGTGTAATTTTTGCATTTCACAAAGTTATCCTCGGGCTACATTTTTTGACACCCATGTCTTAAACGGTACATTTCAGCACAGATGTTCTGATACTAGTTGTCAATCATTGTCTTTCAGCATGGTGACATGGACCAGAAAGACAGAGACCTGATCATGAGGGAGTTCCGGTCTGGCTCAAGTCGAGTGCTCATCACCACTGACCTGCTGGTATGAGTTTGTTTGACATATTTGTGTAAAAACATGTTCTTCTTAGCCCAGTTTATTTCCAGTGTAGCGGTTTCAGCTAAAATGGGACCAGTGTGTGTTGGCCAAGGTTCCCTCTCCTTCCATCTTCATCTTTGGGGAAGGACTGAAATATCCTTGGTAGAAAATCTGGTCTGCCCTCCACAGTGACTGGGTTCAAGTCTCAGACTCACAACTTAATGGCAGTTGACATTGTCAGACGGAATACTAAATGAGTTTATTTAATATTGTAAACCTGTCATTTCAACTGACTCTTACATCATGTTGTCCTTCAGGCCAGAGGTATCGATGTGCAGCAGGTGTCCCTGGTTATCAACTATGACCTGCCAACCAACAGGGAAAACTACATTCACAGGTATACTAAAATAGTTTTTGTTTTAATACTCTAATAAGAAAATGTGTAAAGTGTGCTGACACTGTATAGTTCTGATGTGAGGTGGTTGGAGGCTTTTGAAGTGAATTCAAACCAAATGTTTTACACTAAGGTGAAACACAAGTCATAATGGAATCTGTTGTTTTTCATTCAAAGTGATCTGTTATTTATTATTGAGCCAAATCATTTGAGGGTTCATGTCCTGTGTATCACAACTTAACTGTTGGCGTTTCTAATGACCCTGTGTTGGTCTCGGCAGGATTGGCAGGGGCGGCCGTTTTGGCAGAAAGGGAGTCGCTATCAACATGGTGACGGAGGACGACAAGCGAACTCTGAGGGACATTGAGACATTCTACAACACCACCATCGAGGAGATGCCCATGAACGTGGCAGATCTGATCTAGAAGATTCCACCTGCCCTTCTATCACCCAACCCCTTCATTTTAGAACCTCATTTCCTGTGAAATCTTAAATTCTAACATTTCCTTTGGCTAAATTCCACAACGACTATACTCAACTTGGAAAGGAAGATAACAGCCAGTGTTCCCTAATCGATAGGATTTTTTTTGGCCATCTTGATTGGAACGAATTACTGACCTGCTTCAGCTGCTGCCCATATAATCCATAACCCCCATTATAAGAACTGAAATGCTTTCTGCAGCTAGTTTCTGTCACAATTTAAAGCATATGAAAACTGTAAAAGTCTGTTTTGTAAGCCAAGGACTTAAAATGAAACAGTTTTGTAACTATTTCACATTAGTGAAAAAGGTGACTGCATTTCCAAAAACACATTAAAAAAAATTAATGTGGCTAATGTAAAGGACTCAACCCTCTGCTTCTAAGCATTAAGTGATGTAGGTCAGTTTAATCTTCATGATACATTGAAGCTTCTCTGAAATGTAGCTGTGGTTTGTGTCCCCATGTGCTGATTACTGTCTACTGTGGACACAGCTGAAACTTTAAAATAAGTGCTGCACTTCACCAGTTCAGTATTTACACAACATTGAGTGTACTTGAATCAGCCTTTATCTCCTTGAACACATTCAGAATTTGTGTTGACTTGAGGTGTTGGGGCCAGAGTACACAGGGCAGACTCAATAAAACATCTGTACAGTAAAACCCATCATGAATGAGTTGACCTTTTCCATCCTCTTTCTGCTTCACTTTCTTGCTATTTGTAAGTACTGCTTGACACACGTGGTCAGTCGTGCAGTAGCTGGAGACTGACTGGTGCCTGTAGATGTTTTGGAGGCTAACGGTGTGTGAGAATTTTGCCTTGACCTTCATGATTTGGTATTGGATTTATATATAGGTTTTTTTTTTTTTTTTTTGATAAGGTGGTGTCACTTTTTGTAACCTACCTCACCAAAATGATTTGGGAGGGATGGGGGGTGGGGTCTCAGACAAAAGGACCAAACTACAAATTAGCAAATGTATAGAGATTATACCCCTTACCTCCCAAAATGTATTTCTTTTTCAATCTTTCTCACATTAAATGCTTGTCCTCAAGGGGTGTGGTGTCTGGTTTAGGAGAACTGTCATGTTTGGGGTGTGTGGTCAGTGCTATTTTTAAAATGAATTTATGAAATTGTTAACCTTTTTGAGACAGAACCATGTATCAAGTTTTCTACATTGGATTCTGTATAGTATTTATTTTAATGGTCTTAAAAAAAAAAAATAAAGGTTTCTCCTTTTAACAGTGTAAACTGGCCTCTGGATTTTTCAATTTGGGGTCATTCCTGAGTTCTGTTTAGCTAGCAATGGCTTCAGAACTGTTGGAAAAGACTTTTACACCTTAAACATTAACAAAAATGTAAATTATACCATACCGCTAGTTAACTTAATCTGTAGCAGTTTGATGTGTGTAGAAAAGAGTGACAAGCAGGATGCATTAAATAACAATTAACATGAAAACCTTTTACTTAATGACTGGAGGGAAAATCAACTCTGGTACATTTCAAAGCTGATAATGGGTATTTCAGTTTCATAATTAACACTTAAGGGGTTATTTCATGGTTTCTGGCCCTTGTGAAAATTAATACGCACCGAGAACATAACTAATGCATATCAACACTGCAAAGTAAACAACCTGTATCATTTTAAATGAATACTGAACTACAGCTTTACATGTTTTTAAAGCTATTTTAGTAAAATAACTAGGAACAGGTGATCCCAAAAAACAGGACTGATTATACTGTTTAGACACTTGCAGCTGCTTTGTAACTGCGCAGATGACCAGAGGAAAACTACACTAACAGATGATATAAACCCATGCAGCGATGTCTCCAAAAATCAGTTAACAGGGAAGAAATTGAGCACATTCTTAACTCGTATTTTTTTATTTTATTTTTTTTAAAATTCTGATCATTATGGCCAACAGCTCAAAAATGCCTGCCCACTTGACAGTTGTCCAGAGGACACTCATAGACTCCCCATAGGGTTAGGGCAGAGGATAATTGCTGAAGTGTGTTCAGAGCGCTGTGTCAAACCATGTTCATGGGAGTTTGACTGGAAGGGAAAAGTGTGGTAGGAACAGGTGACCGCAGCCCTAAGAAGACTAAAGAAAAAACAACTGAGGACCTTGGGGAAGCTTCACAAAAGCAGAGGTGTCCAGGAAATGGGTTACAAGTGTCGCGTTCCTTGTGTCAAGACTGAACCTGAGAACTAAACCACGGCTCAACCATCTACTTTCTTCACATCTCACTTAGGAAGAAAAATCTCCCATTAAACTTTAAGGAAATATTGATGTTTCTAAACTATATGGACAAAAATATTGGGACGCATCATGGCTACAGCTGTAAGATGTAAACATCAACACTTCCGTAAAAG
This sequence comes from Apogon hyalosoma, assembly GCA_037367295.1. NCBI lineage: Eukaryota > Metazoa > Chordata > Actinopteri > Kurtiformes > Apogonidae > Apogon > Apogon hyalosoma. Next base: position 20,574,513 of record JAPQRP010000014.1, read on the forward strand.
TTTAATGGGAGATTTTTATTCCTACACGAGATGAGAATAAAGTAAATGGTTAAATGTGGCAGAAAATTATTATTTACAGTCAGTGTGAAAAATGTTTTTTTTTTCAAATTTAGAGGTAGAACATTTAAGATTAAGTAAAGACAAATGAATTAAAAACCATCTCTGAGGCATTTTGGAAGCAAAGATAAAAATTTAAAACAAAACTAACCAATGCAATTACATTTATCTCAATATAAACTACATTATGACATTTGTTTTTATTATTTTATTTTTATCCTAGAGCTCTGTTAGAAAAGAAACACCTGAATTCGACGTGTCCCGATACTTTTGTCCACGTAGCGTAGCCGTGTACCAGGAGATTTTAGAGCGCTCCATGCTTCCATCTGCTCACATGCTTGATGGAGATGCTGATTTCCTTTTCCAGCAGAACTTTGCACCTTCCTACGGGGCCAAAACAACTCAGAAAAGGCTTGTTGACCGTGACATTACTGTACTTGACTGTCTATCCAATTAGCCTGACCTGAGCTCCTTAGAGAATCAAGGGGCTATTGTTGAGAAAGATCAGATGCAAGACCCAACAATACAGACGAGATGAAGACCGCTATCAAAGGGACCTTCCGTAACCCTTCAGCGGTGCCACCGGTCGTTAACCTCTACAGCACTCTGCATTCGTACAGTAAATTATGCAAAAGGAGGTTCAACCAAGCTATATTTAAAAAAAAAAAAAAAAAAAAAAAAAGAAGAGCTTGCGAAATATTGTGGGCTTTCTGCAAGTCATTAAAAAGCATTAAAAGTCATTAAATAGATTTTGTGAAAATTAAGGCCTTAAATGGCATCAAAAAGCATTCAATTCGATGTCCAGAGGCATTAAAAAATTAAATACACTTGTCATTCACGATTTATTTTGATTCAGTAAACATTTAATGGTTTCGATGGGAAGTATAGTGTGATGATTGACAAGTGGAACCCTTTAATTGACCGTTGTTTATGGCCGATACATGAAGTCCCAACGCCGGATGCTTGGAATGCAACGTGCTGTGAGCGTGCTCAAGCTGTGGTGAAAGAGCGGAGGGAATATTAGCAAATGTCGGAACAATGTGAAGTGATTGGAGGAGGAACTATTCAGAACCTGGTTAAAGCCATG
>JAPQRP010000014.1:20601812-20620245 GCA_037367295.1 Apogon hyalosoma
ATCACTTCAGTTCTTCCATCAATATCTGTGGCATTGTACTGACAAAAACAGTGCTTTTATTCATTCCATGTTTTCTTCTCTGTCTGTTTTAGTCACATGATCCACACAGGAGTTAGTATTTGATTGCATAACCATTGTTTCTGATGACTTTTGATGGTCTAATTTTTTTTCCCACAACTGTAGCTTCGCTCACAGCATTAAAACATATTGTGTAACCTTGTATCCTGATTTTCATCGTATTGTCAGATTATCACCGTTACGCAGCCCTACCTGGTAGCGTGAGTGTTGTGCCCCCTTGTGTAGTGGAGGCCATGTTCTGGGAGTTCACAGCTGCTGCCGTCTCATCCTGCTGGTTCTCCATGCCCAGCAACCCTGGGGGGACGATGACAACACTGTCGTCCGAGTCACTCTCCAGAGAGATCTCAACGTCCTCGGCCTCCTCTTTGTCATAGCGCACAAAGACGGGTCTCTGCCCCTCTGGAGGGCCGAGCCCTGTTGGCTCTGGCTGGTGATGCATAGTGTGTGGAGACAGGATCATGTCCCCTGGGGTGGGTGCTTGACCTGGCAGCCCTGGGACCAGGGACAGGTGGTTCTCCAAAGAACCCAGCAAGGAAGCAGTGGAGCCAAGGCCGAGAGAGTGGCGAGAGGGAAAAGGAGGACCTGGGGTGGGACCGCCAAGAAGGGTTGGCAAAGTGAGTCCGGGAGTTGGTCCCTGAGAGGGGAGGACTGCAGCAGTGGGTGTTGGTTTGAGGGTGAGGGGGGGTAAGGGGAGGGCAATGGAAGGAGTGCGGGGGTGAAGGAGGGAGTTACAGATGGTCAGAGCCTCGGTGCAGAATGAAGACACCTGCAGAAGAAAGGCCGCAAAAACAGAAGGGATTCATGGGAGTTGAACATGTATTTATAACACAACAGCAGCAGCACATGGCAAATGCCTCAGTCTGTGTCCTACTTCATTTTCATATAGGTATACACTCACGCAAATTATACACCTGTGCTGATGTATAGGCAGATTGTTTCCCAGTCAACAGTTTATTGAAAGTCTGTAAAAGATGTGACTGAGATAACTGCTGCAGATACATCATACAGATACTAATGTATTAATAAATAGTGTTAGAATGGAGTATGTTCTGCTCCTCAGCATCTTGTGAATGTAACAATAGCAAAAGATGTTATTTACCACTTGCTATCTTTCCCAATAACAGCTCTAAATATATACATGGTGTGACCAAGAGCATTTCATTAAAAAGCAACTCAATAAAAAAAAATTCAGTTTCATTCTCATCATTTTTAATGATATATAATCACATCATTCCATTTCTTCCAAGTGAAGGAGCTGCAAATGTGATTATGAGTTACTGTTAACTTAGTACACAAGATATGACACCACTGGTAGCTTACTGGAGCATTACTGGAAACAACTGATATAATGTCCTGTAAGTGCCATAAGTGAACTGAATACTGAACATAGGCCAAATCATTTTTAGAAAACTGTCATTGATACAACTTAGTAAATGATTCTTGTTCCACTGTAAGAATTAAAAAAAGGTAACACTTGCCATAAATATCAGTTGTAGATCAGGGTGTTCTTGTGTGCAGCAATGTGTTATAAATGTAATAAAGACATAAGCTGCAGTTACAATTTACAATATAGAAAACAAAGTACTCTGAGCATTTGTATTTGAGAACCAGTCCTCAAAGTAAACCAAACCTGGGAGGGATAAGCATACTCTGCACTGTCCCTGTCAGAGACCTTACCTTCAGGTTTCGGTCAGTGCGTCCTTTGCTGAGGATGGACACAGCACAGGACAGGGGTGGGGGATAACAAGGGGAAGGGACCAGGACCAGAGCCAGCAGTAACCTGCAACAGAACAAACACATCAATACCATCACATCCAGAACACACAAGAAGAACTGTTAGTTGCACAGTTAATAGTATTTTCTATCTCCTTTTACAACATACAGTTGTGAAAAAAATTATTAGACCACCCCTTGTTTTCTTCAATTTCTTGTTCATTTTAATGCCTGGTCCAACTAAATGTCCATTTGTTTGGACAAATATAATGATAACAACTAAAATAGCTCATAGTAGTTGAATTTCAGAGCTGATATCTATCCATTTTGCATGTTTTCTTGATAATAACCAAAATCACTTCACTTCTTCCATCAATAGCTATGTCATTGTACTGACAAAAACAGTGCTTTTACTCATTCCATGTTTTCTTTTCTGTCTGTTTTAGTCACATGATCCACACAGGAGTTAGGACTGGATTGCATAACTATTATTTTTGATGGTCTAATAATTTTTTCCGCAACTGTACATTGTTTGTGTATCTATTTATTGACTTTCCCAGACAAAAGAGAAAGGGATTTATAAGCCATAGAAAACAACATATAACAAAGACACAGGGTGGATCTGAAGCTTCAAATGTCCTGAACCTAGTCTTTCCTGTGGAGTGGATCAGACACGTACCTGTAGAGTTCTCGCCTGCTGAGGGCGCTGCTGTACTGTCCGCTGATGCCTCCTGCAGAGTCGCATGTGGAGCTGCTGCTGGTCTGCTGCTGCTGCAGACGCACACACAGCGGCAGCACCACATCGTGGAGACGCTAGGAGACGACAAGAAGACAACACACATTGACTGAGTGAGTGAGTGAAAGGACCGCAGTGTGGGCACAGCTCCAATGGCAGCGATTAACTAACTGTTCCTGAGGTTTTTCACACAAACTCTTTGATGTACTATAAAATAAAAAACAGCTTTACAGCAAAGCAATGACACACAAACAGAGCTCATTTATAATGAACCCTGTGTAATGTGCGTAATGGACAGAGGATAGAAACTTTCATGCAGTACCTTGTGTATATCATCCTTTAGTAGCGTACCACTGCTCAGTATGATTTGTCTCATTGCTGTGAAAAGAGACGTATGTGATTAAACCAATATTTAGAGGAGTTATTATTACAGGGTTCCCACTCTTTCCCTGAAATTATTTTCCAGGACTTTTCCAGGACTTTTTCAGTGGCTACAGAGACAAGTTATCACGTCCTACACTAATCCATTCCCCCTCATTCTTTGGAAGTGTTCTTTTCTACAGTTGTAACTTGCATTTACTCAGATTGTTTCTATGTTTATTACTCAGATATTTGATGTGCAGTCTATGGCTACAGTTTATCTATAAAAAATAATTATGACCAATATATCATCGAATAATGCAAACACATATAACTTAACCGTTTCCAGGACATTTGACCTTTTTTCCTCATTTTCCATGTTTTCAATGACTGGAAAATTGGTCAATTATTTTCCAGGTTTTCCAGGACACGTGGGAACCCTGTATTAGTATTGCTATTATTATACACGATATCTCACCACTAAGGGCTGAAAGGCAAGTATCCTGATTGGCCATAAGGTCTCCTTTCCTCTGCATTAGTGGCCCCACTGTCTCTGTCATCACCAGAGGCTTTGTCCTGCGAGGGCCTGGTTTGCCTCCAGGAACAGCATCAGCTGAAAGACCTGCTCGGAGCTGGACCACAGAGAAGGAAAGACGGCTTCACTTCATGTTTGACTAGAGCCTCTCAGAGTGCTGTTCAACTGAAAAACATTGGGAGATTACAGGTATTCACACCAACTTCACTGGACTCACCTTAATGGATTCTGCCCCTGGTGTGATGTCACCCAACAGGTGATTAAAGAGGAGTTCGGCGTGTGTAGGGCTTCCCTGCAGGATGTTCGCAGAGGCTCCACCCACCTGCACCCACAGCTCTAAGGTTCTGAAGACCGCAACCCGCACCGAGCTAAAATGAAGGGCAACACAACAAAACATCCCATTAAGCACAGCTTCTCAGCCTGGTTGGCACAAATGCTCCATGAAGATAAGCTGAAAAGCAAATTCACTCTTCTACTTGATTGTGTTTCTGTAGCAACTTTGAACACTGGAAGCGACAAACCGCATGTCTCACATCACAAACTTAAACTGACCGTTAAGCTTCATGTTGTGAGATACACAAATTATCGATCAGGATCTATTTTCCAAATCATGTCATGAATTAAATAAATAACTGCACTGTTAAAGCGTTCCTATTCAGTTGACACTCATTTGTAATGAGCACCAATATTACAGTATTCTTCAGACAGCACTGTAGTATCTGTTATTTGCAACAGTGAGCCTGTTTACATGACCATAAAAGGCCGATATCTGGGAGTAATCGGATAATTGTAATAATCAGATCTAACGCATTTACCTGCACTTAAGAAATGCGATAATCGAAAAACCCTGGTTTAGACGCTCCAGTCCATTACTGGATTTCTTTCGGAGTACGCACACATGTAGCGATCGTAGACTTAAATTTCTTGTTGTCTTCCGCTCACGTTGGTCTACGCAACTTCCGGCCTCTACTATTTTTAATTGTGTTTACACATGCACAGACGTAAAAGAACGAAATAAATCAGATTAACCTGTATACATGCGTGAAGACATCGGAGTACTGGGGAGAAATCTAGGTGTGTTAATCTGATTTCTCATAATCAGATTACTGCCATTATCAGATAAAGCCGATCAGATTATCCGATTTACATGATCACTTGAATAATCTGATAATTCCAGAAATGAGATAATGACCAGAGTATTGGTGTGCATGTAAACGCGCTCACTGTAGTTGTTAGTCTCGTTAAGTTATTTCAGTTCATTTATGGTGATTCTTTAGCGTCTGTCTGCACTAGAAGTCTTCAGTTCATCCACTTTAACATAAAATGGCTTGTGTAGCATGCCGTTTTGGATAATAACTAATGAAAGAACTGATGAAATGATTTCTTAACTCCAATCTACACCAAGTCCATTTTTTTTGGCCAAAAGATACAACGTAAAAGACCATGTTTAGAGTTTAAAAACATTTTTGGTTCATTATGAAACTTATTTGAGACAAATGAAGACAGTCATTCATTTTCCAAACTGGCACAAACAAATAACCGTTCACTCTCACTTTTACACCTATGGACGATTTAGACTGACCAAATAATCTATTATTACAAATAGGACACAGTCTGTAAGTAATGACAACACAGTTACTATCACAAACATACATGAAATTTACCTGTTTATGGTGTCCGTATATGGACTTTCTTGGAAAACCACAGCTCTGCGTGATTTGAATTCCTATTCTGTGCTACGATTGTGCACTACTACGGTCTGATTTTATCATTTTATAATTGTATTGTCATTTAATTTTATTTCATTTATTTAATTACATTTTTTGTCTTTTTATTATAATAAAGGCAAACTTTGCTGTTGGAAAAAAAAAAACTGTCACAGACGTATGTACAGTAGGGAAAGGTGGCCTAATGCTTCATACTGTGAAATTTTCTGAGATGTTAAAACTGTAAAAATCTCATACTGTTGCAACCCTTGGTGCTTTACGTTGGTTTCAGCTAACTGTTGAACAGTTAGCAGAGGGCATGCTTCTGCTGTCCTTTGTTTTACTGCAGGGCTGTAGTCAGTGTGTGCACATTTACCTGTACGCTCTTTGCTGACCCAGACTGGTCTCAGGTAGAGGGGTCCAGGCAGACAACGTTTGGGAGAAGAGCCTTTGTAGTACTACAGCGTACTGAACCATGCTAATACGTGCACTGGAAGACAGAGAAATTCACACTTCAGATCATGTATCTGTTTTAGAGCAGGATGTTAAGCCTCAAAGAGTATAAACGGCCGCCAGCGAACAAAAGCATATACTGAGCTACAATATTGAATAACTTTTGAACCACTTATCTTATCACTCCATTTAAGTAATTCAGGTAAAAGGCTGTTTCTCAGTTTTCAACGGCATGAGATATAATGCAATATGGACGTTCAGAAGCTGCATAGTGAACATGGAAACACTCAGCTTCTGCAACACTGATTAGCCACTGCAAAAATTTAAATCTTACCGAGTGAATTTTTCTCATTTCTAGTCAAAATATCTCATCACCTTTAAAATAAGACATAATCACCTAAAGAGTAACTTTTCAGTGAGATATAAGAACTGATTTTTAGACAACAGATCTGAAAAATCTTATTTCAAGAAATCTTACCAAGATAATTTTTACTTGTTCCATTGGCAGATTTTTTTGCTTAATTCAGGATTTTATTTTTTTTTTTTTTTGCTTAATTCAAGCAACAAAATCTGCCAATGGAACAAGTAAAAATTATCTCGGTAAGATTTCGATTTTTGCAATGTAGTAAAACCCATGTAGTTTTACAAATGACAGCGGTTGTAGACGCTGTATCGTAAGCCAATGATATATTTTGCTGAAAAAGTCATTGGAAAATACCTGATGCTCACTGTAAAATTAAAAATTCAGACAATAATATCATAATAAATGGTGATAAATCACTTAGGAAAGGTTAAATGCGGAGAAAAATGTATTTGGAAGTCACTACAAAAATAGTTCCAGATCTTTAAGGGTTAAAACGAAGGACAGTAGATAAAGATACACAGTAAATGTTGGTCTGTTCTATGTCTGTGTGAATCAATACTTACACTGTAATCAGAGCTGAAAGGACCTCCAGTGTGTTGGTGTGTATGATGGGCAGGACCAGCAACCGCACATTTCCATCGCCTGTTAAATTCTGGAAACCACACAGAGTTAGTTAAACCACCTGACCGTCTTTTGTCTGACCTGCAACTTTGTGTGCAAAAATGCCTGCATTCTTACGATGCTCTTGGCGCTGACGGCGAGGGCCCTGCACACCAGATTGAGTACTGGCCTGGCAGGTAGACGGACAGCTGAGGCTGGATCCACCCTGATGGACAGACAGGAAACGTCCCATTTCACATGATCTGATGTCTACTTTCTTACTTTGATTGTGTAAATTGTGTAAGCTGAATATTACTGCTCAGCGTTGACAGTTGTAGACTTTAAATTCATGTCTAGAATGCACATGTCATCTCAGTGCGGCGTCTAGTTTACCTGAGTGTGTGTTTGAGTGCCAGGCACACAGCAGTGTATCTGTGCTGGAGCTGCAGCAGCAGTAGCGGATCCGATTGGTCAAGATGAGGAAAGGCAAGCTCCACCCCCCGACCTTCATATTGCACTGTTGTTTCTGTGACACCAGACCATAAAAACTTTAGACACACAGAGGCTCATGCTGAACATGGAAAAAGATAAATGCAACACGAACAAAACTGTAAATATAATCAAATGTTTTATCAGCTGATGGATACTGGAACTGTCTGGATAGAAAGGGACAATATTTCTACCAAATTTTAAGACAAATTCTTGCTTCTGAGGAAAAGTTGGGAAAAAAAACCCCCACACAATTAGTTTTGGTTTATAATCTGTTTGTCGGACATGAGACAAAACTGCAGAATAAGACGCAACAAACTTAAAATCTTGCCAAAGATGCCAGATGAAAACACTGAAAAATATAACCTTGCCTTTTTTAACAAGACATATCAAACAAAAAACACACATTATTCTGCAATTTTGTGTTTATGTTGTCTATTTTCTTTGTTGCCTTAACTGATAAAAAAAGAAAAAAATTGTGCAAAGTAAGCTCACTATAAAAGATGCATATTAAATGTAATATTCCGTATTACAAAATGAATGCGTGTGAATGTTTGGTGGTGGTCGGAGGGGCTGTTTGACGTGAACTGGCACGCCAGGGCAACTGGCTACAAATGTAGTTCACCACCACCAGAGTGTGAATGCGAGAGCAAATGAATAATGGATCAATAATGTAAAGTGCTTTGGGTTCCTTGAAAAGCACTATAGAAATCTAATCCATTATTATTATTATTATTATTATTATTATCATTATTATAACAGCACAATAAGAAATGTGGATGATGGATATGTGGAGCGCTACATATATTTTAAAATAGAAATATTATAAGTAGCTAATTTAAGTGTCCATATGCACCCTCAAGTACACACTCGTACTTAAAGTTATTGCACAACACCTGTGCCTAATATGATCCTCACTCTAAAAGAACACTTTTGAGTTGCTGTACCGGAGATTTAATTCCAGTTTTTAAATGTTTTGTAGTTTTATGTGTTTGTGCACAGACATAGTTGTATATTGGTATGCTGTGATAAGGATAAATGAATAAAACCCTTGTTAAGTAAAATTAATAAAAAAATAAATATTCTGCATTAATGTATTCAGCTGTTTATGGTGTTTATTCAAATCAGTGTTTGTCATGTTCGGACCAGATTTTCAACTGGTTGCCTAAATTTTCATCTTGTTGATTAAAAAAAACTGCACTGATTGCACCAAAACAATATATCTTTGGAATCATTTTTACCCTTTCCTATCTTTTACAGCATTTTTTTTTTTTTTACATTATGTTTTTTTTGTCTTATAACATATTTTATGCTCTTTTTGTCGCCGCCTTTGAAAAACATTTTGAGTGTATGTGCAGTGATGGCCTCCAGTTTCTACCTCAGGCTGGGGGTAGGTTACATACTAAATGTAAGACATGAGATGGCCACAGAAACAGATCACAGAGAGTGTGTTCTGTATCATGCAAACGTACCCGTTTCTGAACCCTGGTAGATCTGATCCAGCAGGCCATTGGCTGAAGCTAGTAGACAGTGAATCTGATTCGTCCAGCCCTCAGCTCTGCCTGCGCCCACCCCTCTGTCTAACAGCCCCCCGAGACACGGCAGTCGACCGTAACACTGACAGGCCATCTGAGACAAAAACAAGTAAACATGGAAGAGGAAGGTGAACTTCACACCCAGGGTCCAACTTAACAGCTGCTTTGTAAGAGCTTACAAATGTGGAACTGGGAAAGAGGAAAGATAAATAAGTATTTTACAAATTTCATTAAATAACGTCAGACATTTCAACAACAGGGGAAAAGACAAACCTCTTGGGTTTTCTTGTTGGTGCTATCCATTTTGGAGAGGAAATAGGCACCCAGTTTGTCCTGAAAAACAAATACCCAGCAAATGTTGGACCCAAGGAGACCAGAGAACAGGCAAGGTTTCTATTGTCTAAAGCACAGGGGTCAAACATGCGGCCTGGGGGCCAAATCCGGCCCACTACAGGGTCCAATCTGGCCCCAGGGATAAATTTGTGAAATGCAAAAATTACACTGAAAATATTAACAATCAAGTGTTAAAATCATTTTAATTCAGGGTCCACATAAAGACCAATTAGACCTCAACTGGGTCAGACAAGTGAAATACTATCATAATAACCTATAAATAATGACAACTGCAGAGTTCATCTTTGTTTTAGTGTAAAGAAGTAAAATTACATGAAAATGTTTATATTAACAAACTATCCTTTTTCAAAAAATGTGAATAACCTGAACAAATATGAACCTGAAATGTCTCAAGAGAAGTAAATGTAATTTTACCAATATTCTGCCTGTTATTAAATGTTTTGTGTATTTGTAATTGTAATGTAAGTTGTAACGCACATGCGTAAATGATAAACTGATAAATGGAGGCAGAATATTGGTAAAACTACACTTATATGTCTTAAGACATTTCAAGTTGTTCATGTTATTCGGATTTTTAAGGAAATGTTGTAGATGTAAACATTATAATGTCATTTTTCTTTTCCACTGTTATTCTTTTACTGGTCTGGCCCACCTGAGATCATATTGGGGGAATGTGGTCCCTGAACTAAAATGAGTTTGACACCACTGGTCTAAAGCATCTTACCCTGAGGGATCCACAGGCTCGGGGGTAGTAGCTCATACAGGCCATCATCCCTTCCATGGCTGTCAGCTCACACTATGACCACAACAAGAGAAAAAAATATGAAATGATTAGGAAGTTCAAGGTTTGCATATGCAAAGTGGCAACAGATGCCTTAAATATTTAAGGCATTGGTTGCCACTTTGTTGGGACCAGCAGCTCCAGTGTTCTGAGCGGCAACATGACTGTAACATAAGTGACTTCAAAGCAGTCTGGATCAGGATCTGGATCAGGATAAATTTTATTGCCCTGCACTGGAAATTTGTTTTGGACAACAGTGCTACACTCTGCTGCATTCATATTCAGACACATACAGTAAACAAAACACACTCAGTCACAAGATTTTGGAGTCAGCATAATCACAGTTATATGATAAAACAAACAGACTGAATACAAGTGATACAACAAATTAATTTAAAAAGATGACAGTATTTCTGTTCCTTAAAAACATTCCTTCATTTTCAATGCCACGGATAAAAAAATTTAAAAAAAATTCAAGTAGTTATAAGATCAAAATACATGATAGAAGTAATAGGAATAAAAACAAAATCAAGAGTAAAAACATTAACAGTAAGAACATGGGTAGTTTAAAAGCCAGCCCTTAGACGAGGTTGAAAAAGATAAAAGGAAAGAGGGCTCAGGGCCCATTAATCGTAGCAGGCTTCTTATTTAAGAGTGCTACAGATGTTGGGAGAAAAAAAAGAGAGTCTGCTGCTTCACACACAAGGATTTCAAGCACCCATAAGAACCCTGAATATGTTCTTTTTGATCATATTGTAAGGCTTTGTTTAAAAATACACATCAACAGAAACAAAAAAAACCAAAACTGAGTTCATAAATGGATGAAACCAGCATGATCTCATGTACAAGCATCACATATACATTGATACCTAACTAGTGATTTCCAATTCCATCCATTTACTGGTCCCTTACCTCTGTCTTGAGGCCCAGCAGAGACGTCAGGATGCCCAGGATGGAGTTGAGACCTACCTCCCGGGCCAGTTCTGCTATCTGGGATGAGTACTGCAACACATCCTTTAGAGTGTTCACTGCTAACTGGATGGTTTGAACTGGAGCCTGAGACTGGACAGAACAGGGGAGGATAAAAGAGGACGAGGGATGACCGAGCGCTCAGTCAGCTCTGGACTACATCATTATGACAGGTGTGTGTGAGTGTGTTACCTGTATGACCTGCTGTAGGGAGCGCAGCCATGAGAGACAGTGCTGGTGGAACACTTCACTGGAACTGTCTTTAACCAGCATGGAGAGCAGACAGAGCCCCTCAAACCTGAAACACAACGAACAAGAGCTTTGTACCATTACAGCAGGTTTAATCTCATTGATATCTGTGATGTGGAATTCCAAATGATGTAACACCACATATTACCTTTTGGTTTCTTAAACCTTCATTTGGAACCAAAAATTAGTCTTCGAGATTTTGGACATTTATTGTGATAATTATTGTCATTAACCAATATGAAAATGTTTATAGGGACCATATATTTAGTCATATCACTCAGTTCCACCTATCCATATATTTCTCATGCAATATTATAAAATAATTAAAATAACTCTACTATACACTGAATGTATGGGACAGATTTTGCACTGCTTTTCTGTCTGTAATTCCCCCAGATCCCTGTGTCATTTTATTCAAACTGAGATCATCAGCAGATACAGATGAACTTGACTGATGAGGAACGCATCATTAAAAAAAATCTTAAACCTTATTTGCAGTATGTCAATCATGACATTATCTATCATAATAGTAACAGTATCCCTGCCGATCAATAAAGTTAATCTGTATAATGCATAGAATCAGTGACTTTAAAAAAACACCAGATTTTGAAAGGGTAACAGTTTTGTGCAACTCTCCAAAAATGTATACACACATTTTTTTTTAAATTGTTTTCACCAAGTTATCCTCCACACTGTGTCATGCTTAACAGTTAACAACAAATGAATCCCTAGTCATATAGTACAACATCCAGGAATGCCTTCAAAATTCAGAATTAAGTCGACATGTTGTTGCTGTTGTTTGTAAGTTGAACACAGTGACAAACAGCTATAAAAACTCAGGTGAAAACACTAAACATCACTAGTCATCAACAAGCCATCGATATGCAAGACGTACGCGAAGAGCTGTAGTAGAACACTTTAAAGCTCATCACAGCACTGTAGCAAAGGCCAAATAGTCACAAAAAAATGTTTTAGGCCATCAAAAACAATGGTTATGCAATCCAGTCTTAACTCCTTTGTGTATCATGTGACTAAAACAGATAGAAAAGAAAACATGGAATAAATCAAAGCACTGTTTTTGTCAGTACAATGATATAGATAGTGATGGAAGAACTGAAGTGATTTGGGTTATTATCAAGAAAACATGGAAAATGGATAGATATCAGCTCTGAAATTCAACTACTATGAGCTATTTTTGTTGGTATCATTCTTTTTGTCCAAATAAATGTACCAGGCATTAAAATAAACAAGAAATTGAAGACAATAAGGGGTGGTCTAATAATTTTTCTGCGACTGTACATATTCCAGACAGACTAGCAGTAGTAGAGATCAACTTTGCAGTAGCAAATCATGTGAAAACTGGCCACATCTACCTGGCAGATCTGTGACATCAGCTGAGACTCAGACTTTCACAGTCAATGCGTTGCTTCATGCCAGTGATGGTCATACATGCTACTGGCTGTGAGATTTCCTCTTGAACATTTGTAAGTTCATGATAACTCACATTTCATGAACTCAAACTGGCTTGGTTTGAGTTTATTGTAACTGTAATTGATTACTCAACAAATATTCATCAAAATTCTACAATTTGGCCCTCTTTGCCTACATTTACAGAGCCTGTATTTTTAACAGCCTGGACAAAAACATTCTTTGTACTTTGCTGGTGTAAATCCAATTCTCTGTAGACGGATGAGGACCTTACATTCGACATTTCAAAGTAACTTCTGAAAAACAAGTATAATGTTGCCAGTTTGGTTCAATTTGATAACATTTAGTTACCCCCTTTCGCTTCTAACACATTAGATAAAGATAAGGTGCGTGGGACTGAAGAAACCATCACTGCACTTGCATTAACAGTGTTATTTATATGCAATAATTACGTAAATACTTCGTTAACATGAACATGTATTTCTCACCTGGTCTTGCTCGAGCCCAGCTTGGCATTGCTGAAACCCACGAGCCCCCCGACGGCACTCGCGCCCTGCACAGATAAACAAACATGTCAAGCCTTTAAGGTGGATGAAAATGTACGCAACATATCCTGGAACAGCTGGACCACACACTGCCCCTGTACGTGTCCGGATGCCAAATCAGTGAACAACAAAGCCGCCTGAAGCAGCTGCAGTGTAGCAACAGCAGGCTAACACATAGTAGCTTCTAAGCTAATGGTTGTTTCCGGGCCGGTCGGTACCTGTGTCGGGAACACGCCATGTTCTCTATAGCTTGCCAATAGAGCGGGCAAATAATCTGGACGCTGCTCTTTCAGAACCGACACCAAACCTTCTGTTAGTCGCATAGCAGATGGGCCATGCAGCCAAGCCGATGCAGCCATCTTACTCCTCTGCTAGGCGAACGTCAAAACTGTGCGACGTGGTGACGTCATCTTCAAGCGCTCGTTGTTGTTGTTCGGCGCTCACCATTCAGTAATGCAAAGGTAACCGAACGGAGCCGAAGGGATAGCGTTTGTTCCTCCTCCTGCACCAGCCTTTCTTGGACTCTAAAGCAGTACTTCTGGAGCTGCTCACGGTCCTCGTCTAGTGCCCACAGATGGCAAACGAGCGGCTCAGGGCTCTGGAGGATGTGGAGAAGGAGATAGCCATGATTCTTCAGTGTGCCGGTGAGGAGAAAATCCACCAAACACAGGCGCATTTCTTTTGGCAAGCGGGTGTAGGTTATTCCATTTGTCTGCCACCCGTTACCTGGGCTAGACCCCAAAGGGCCCACTGAGCTGTGTTTAGTTAGTGTAGATACATGTTCATTCAAGATTCAAAAAGGGTTATTTATTGTCATTATGTGCACTTAATGAAATGTTGCTTGCGGGTAGTTCTGGGCTTGATAAAAAAAATATATATATAAACACACTAAAGAATATGCACATCTATAACACGCACTGTAAGAATATATGCATCATGTGCTTTTAGACTTCTTTGTAAGTATTATGGTTACATGTGGGGCTTAACCAGGCCTTCGTCAATCTATAGCCAATCTATAAAAGGGATCCTGGAAAAATAATACACAAATCCAGATACAGATTGAGTCACAAGAAGAATAGAAATTAAAAAAAAACTTAAAACCAATTGCCTTAGTATCTTTTTTTATTTGCTGTTTGACTCATTTTTTATGTTATATATTAGAATCGTATATGAATCATATTGTTATCAATTCTGAACTGACTCATACACAAACAGCAGTGGTGTCACTTCCCTCTGGAAAAGTAGTGAAAATACTCCAAGTAGTGCACTCAGAGTTTTACGTTGAAGTAAAAACTCTGAATAAGTAGTCCTTGTGCAGTTTAATGGTCCCAGAGAGTGTTTGGATTCATATAACTGCATTCACGTGTACTAAATGTTTACATTTTCATTGTGCATGTTTGCGTACATAAAGGTCTCGTGAATTCTGAAATGTTCAGACCTTTCCTCTGGTCCGTGGTTATGCAGTTAGTTTTAATGTTTTTATGCTTTTAAATTTATTAAAGCTGAACATATAGTGTGTATTTCTTTGCTGCTTTTTAGTTTGCACTTTGTTTCCATAGCTGCAAGGACTGAAAGATAAGAATTCTAGTGAACTTGTCTTCATGCTATCAAGTACTTTTACAAATGGCAAAATAAACTACCTTTTAGTGTAAAACTGACACCATGTCTCAAAACAGCCTTTGGAATTAGTAGGGTATAATTTTGTGAATTGCATAAAATGATACATCGTTTTTTTGAAATAGTCACACACCATAATTTAGAAAATACACTTTTTTTTAGGTCAAAACTGTAAAGCTAAACATGTGGCTACAAATATAGTTTTAGTTTGCAAAGTTTCAAAACCACCATTTGACAATAAGGACAAAAAAGTTAATCAATAGAAGAATAAATCCTGAGTGGAGTGTGTCACCTTGACATGTGATCTGTACCCACAGTTTTACAATAAAAGCCTGCCATCAAAGTAAAGTGCTCTGGGACTGCAGATAAAAGTAGTTATTTCGACTAATTCTGGCATATTTACATGGGTGTATTTTTTATACAGCAATGTTCATGAATATGCATCGTCCCTATTAAATAAACCAATAAAATAAAAATATGTCTATGACTTTTTTCATCAGGAGTTTACTGAAAACAGAGGCTTTTTGTTGACATGTTGTGTGTTTTTTCTTCTTGTTAGGTAATATTGTTCTGGAACTATCCAAAGACAAACACAATGCCAGCCTCCTGGACCGACAGCTGGTCCAGTTCCAGAGTTCTGTCAACCGTGTGGAGAACGAACTGAGCGGCCAGATCAGATACCTCACACAGGTCCACCACACACATTACTATACAAAACTGTTTTTATTAAACCGCAAAACAATTCATTCTTAATTCAGGTTAGCTTTGGGTTTGAAGTTATTTTTGGTTTTGGCTTACTTTTTATTTATCCTATATGTATGAACAACACCAGTGAAGTATTGATCTGGTCTAAAATAAATGTGAGAATCAGTTAAAATGCATTCGATTATGAGCACCGGTCTCCTTTCTTTCCCCAGGTGGCTACTGGTCAGCCTCATGAAGGCTCCACTTACTCAGCCAGGAAGGACTGTCAGATGGCCCTGAACAGAGCCGAGTACGCCAAGGTCAAACTGGGAGAGCTGGGACGAACATGTGAAGTCATGCTGGAGCAGCCTCAGACTTAAGAGCTAACAGGACACCTGTCAGCAGCAGCGGAGCCTGACCTCAGAGTTTTTTTGTTTTTCATTTTTCCAATAAACTTTTTTACATGTACAGAAATTAAAACACAAACGAAATGAGAAGAATTTTGAAAAAAAAAACAAAAAAAAGTTGAATATGTACTTATGTGTGTCTGTATGGTGACCCTGTCTGATTCCTTCAGTATAACTATTGCTGACCCTTCGCTAAGTCCCACCTTCCTTTGGTTACTGTTTCCACACCTGCAAAATTTTCAGTAACTACATGTCCTTCTATATGGCAGGGGTTCTCTGGCTTTTTTTTTTTTTTTTTTTAATAAAGGCCCATTTCTGATTGGTGCAAAAATGAAAAAGACCATTTTCTCACATAAACGTGACAAAACATAACTCCAAAGAAAAAAATAAATATTCTGTTCATCCTAATGCTGATTGCTCAGTGCTGCCATTTTAAAATCCTTATGTGTTTGATACTTGTGTAACATTCCAGGCTGAGTAAATACTGTATTTAAAGAAAGACCAGTGATGTTTCCAACACAGCCATGTTTTTCTTTGATGCAAACAACTGTGTAGCATCGTCCCCCGACAAAAAAAAAAAGTTTGTGTTGGGTTAATTATACTGTGCTATAGTTTATCATTTACATAGTTACTATAATATACAATAACAGAAATATCTGGTTATGGTTAGTAGTGTAGGACTGGAGGAGCTTTTTGTTTTATATAATTTTAACATCATATCAAAGATAAAGAAGGTTGTTGAAGACAAGGAAAAAAAACATAACTCCACTTTTAATGATTTTGAGCATTTTATTTCAGTTTTATAAAATCTGACTTTACAAAGAGTATGTTCCAGTGTGTTTCCTTACTTTAGTGTATAGATTCTGTGAAGTGATTTATTGTACCAGTAATATGGTAGTTTATATTAACACAGCTCTATGTGAAGTATAATAAAACAGATCTTTTCAAATCATGTTATTTGTAGAAAAAAGATAAAAATACTGTTAAAGGATCCTCTTTGGCTACATAATCCATGTAGATTGGATGGCTTTTCTTCATACCAACATTCTTGTAACACAGTACTGACCATTACATAATACACCATTACAGGAAGTAGTAATACTGGCAGTGTTTTTAAGCAGATAGGAGACATAACATATAGTTCTCTACATGGAAATCAGTGTATTAAGACTTTTATCACAGATGTCAGCAACAGAGAGATTATCTTAGAAATATTGTAGAGATAACTAACATAATAACCTCTTGCATAAAATAAGATTCAACACTCGTGAATATTCCACGCTGCACCTTCAAACTACAAATTCCCTTTCAACATTTTTTTCTTTTTTTTTTTTAAACTTCTTTGAACTGTCCTTAATCTTTCCTCGGCCCAAGTGAAGACAACTATTTGGTTTGTTCATTACAACAAAAAGGTTACACGGATAGAAAAGTTCCAACAGTTGTGACTTATTGTTAACCATTTAAGCGCCAAAGTCACAATATTGCGACATAACTTAATGAAACAAACAGCTTTTTGAAATCTTTATATCAAAATTGAATATTAAAAAAAAAAAAAAAGACTGGCGTCTAAAGGGTTAATATGAAACAAAACAGTCATACTCTTCTGTTATAGATATCCCAGCTATTGTTAATTAGTCAAAGCAGCATTAAAATACTGATTTAGACCCGACAGAATGAAAAGAGCAGCCTCACCTACACTAAACCCCTGCTAAGTAACTGGTACCACTGCCTGTTTGCTCTAGATCAGTGGTTCTAAACTGGTCTGGCTTCAGGTCCCACTATCACCCCTCAATGACCCAAATTCATAACAGTTAAACTTTTCAGATCTATTTAATAAAAAGATGGGGTGTGGGTTTGAACCTGAGATAGTACAGAATATCACAATATGTCGACACGGAAGACAAGTTTGATAATGATCAACCAAAGTGACCAGCAGGTGGCGATGCTAAAGATGGAAATATTCCCTTTAACACTAAATTAAGTACATTTGAACCACAACCAAAAATGGGCACTTGGTTAAAAATGAAAAGTGCGTTGAGTCACTTATTCAGTTATTAAATACGATAAGGTTTTTGTCCTCATTGTCGGTAAAACCATATCTGATGTAGTCAGTGTCACACCTGTGTTTTTCCAGGATATAAACAGACACTTTTGGTTCTTCGTTTATGCTGTGAAATTTCTGATGTTAATTAGTATTAGGCTATAGCGTTTTACTGCCACCTACTGTTGGGGAGTGTGAATGGGCAGCACATAGCTCCATAAAAAATAAAGCAAAGGGTTAGTTTCTTAACGTTATTTTTTTGCTCAGACAAAGGCCCACGACCCACTGAAAAATGGATTTGCGACCACACCCACCTTTTTCGGTCCTGTATGAAAATTACAACTTTTTGGAAAGATGTTGGAATTTAAATAGAATAGATTTTGGGTTTTAATTTACAGCAACCCACTTTACCATTTTTGTTAGGAGATCTTCCTGATGATTTGACAATAAGTAATAAATACCTTCTAAAAAAAAAAAAAAACAATTACTCATAAATGGCTTCAACTTGATCCACCGGTGCTGGAGGACTGGTTGAAAATTATTGATGAAATTCACAAAAATGGAGAGATTAACATTTATACTGAGGCGGCAAGCTGAACTTTACATAAAAAGATAAGGGCAAATGGATTAGTTTCTTTACATACAATAAAGGGTTGGTTTGTCTCATAGTCCTGTGAAATGATATACAGTGGTGGAAAAAAGTTTTTGGATTCCCCATGCATTTGTAATCTATTACATTCAGAATCCCTCTTCAGTCATTGAACTCTATCCAGTATTGTTCCATTTTCC
>JAPQRP010000014.1:20620345-20641713 GCA_037367295.1 Apogon hyalosoma
CACTTCAGTTCTTCCATCAATATCTGTGTCATTGTACTGACAAAAACAGTGCTTTTATTCATTCCATGTTTTCTGTTGTAGTCACATGATACACACAGAAGTTAATACTGGATTACATAACCATTGTTTATGATGACTTTTGATGGTCTAATAATTTTTTCCGTGACTGAATACACAAGAATAAAGCAAAACAATGACTCTGAAAAAGAAAAACAGTATTGGAAAAAAAAAAAACTGCCAATTGCACGTTATATTCCATCTCTTCAGGACATTCCCAGATAAATAAAAGACAAATACATTATTTAACATGGCATTTAGTCCTGAATTCATTCAGCCCCTGCACTACTTGTGTGTGTTGTATGTGAATGTGAATAGTTGAGTGCACTGACAGTACTGTTGTGTTTTGCAGCGTATCGGTCATGGTGATGAGAACCATGCAAACTCAGAACGCTCCCCTCTGTTCATCCAGTTCATCGACTGTGTTTGGCAGATGACTCGACAGGTCAGAGCTATGTCCACCCACTTTAGTGTTATATTCTGTTATTTGACATATTTGTATTATTGTAGGCTGATGAAGGCCTAATGAATGTCGGACACACTTAAAACAGCTCAGCTATATTTTTAATGAACATTTCAAAACATGGGTATGTTCTATTAGACAAATAATTTGTAAAAAAAAAAAAAATCAGTTCATCCCTGCTAATGTCATTTAACTTCTAATGCTGTGTTTATGAAGTGTTTCCCCTTTTATGCACAGTACAGAAATACAGAATGTGGCTTTTTTTTTTTTTTTTCCCCAAATAAAGAATGCTGACAATCCTGCACACACTGTACCTTCAAGAACTACATGTATATTTGTGTTTGTATAGACTTTATGAATGACTTTTGAACCTGGCCTCTCTTCGTGCTCCTGTGTTTTGGACTCTAGTTCCCAGCAGCCTTTGAGTTCAATGAGCTGTTCCTGATCACAGTACTGGACCACCTGTACAGCTGCCTGTTTGGGACCTTCCTCTACAACAGTGAACAGGAGAGGGTGGCACAGGTACGAACTCGTATATGCTCATTAAACTCAGACCTGTTCATGTCCCGGTCTCCAGCTCATGCTCCTTTGTCTTGTTGGCCTGCAGGAGGTGACCAGTAAAACCATGTCCCTGTGGTCCTACATTAACAGGTAAGTCCATTCACTGGTTTAACCCAGAGAGACCCAGTGCTACTTTTATTGCAGTTCCCAAAGGATTTTTCCTCTATATTGAACTTTTCTTAATTTATCACCGTTTATTTTACTACTACCTCTGTATTTTGCATTTTTCAGTGAAAATCATGTATTTTCCTATATTTAATTCACTGATCATGCAGATGTTCATAAAAACTCAGATTGAAGTTGAGGGTTATAACATCAGAAACAGAAAACTGAAGAAAGTGACTTTTTTGGTAAAAATATACCAATAACTAAACATAAACAAAGTGTGTCCATCCACTGTCATTGATCCAACTCCATGGGTTTTACTGGTGAATCAGTGTTGTAGAAGATGACAGTGTTTCCACGGTAACTATGGAGCCTCTCAACGTCCAAATGGGTCAATATCTGATGACCACGAAAAGATGATAAACTGTATTTCACACTAATTATTTCCATGTATTGATAGGATTAGTGGATCAACAGGTATTAAACAGTTTAGATCAGTGGATGCTTTTGTTCAGTGGTGGATGTTTGGGTCTTTATGGGTTAAGTGAAAGCTTGGGCTGTGATCGTCTCTGACTATGATGCTGTCCCGCTTCAGTCAACTGGAGGACTTCACCAACCCCTTCTATGTGGACTATGAGCACCATGTTCTGTACCCACTGGTGTCCCCCAGACACCTGGAGCTATGGACCAGCTACTATGCCCGCTGGAACCCCCGCATGAGGCCACAGGTAGGACCGCAGAACATGATAGGATGAGGTCTGAGGGGGTCTTGTGGTTACATTAACCTTTATATGAGTCAGAAAAATCACAGGAGTTTATGTCTCTGAACCAGAAATATTATAAAGGACCTTCCAAAGTGTAGATTTGTAATTTTTTTTTTTTTACATTTTTAAATACATACAAGAAACATGCAACTTGAACATGAAAGTGTTATATCAAGTTCCTATCCAACAACCCCCACCACCACACACACACACCAAGTACTGGACCCTCATTAAGTTTTATATACAGCTGGATGTAATATACATATATACAAAAATGTATTAGCTCCTTTAAATATATGTACATATGCATATATGTGTGTGTATTTGTGTACACATATATACACACATGCATATCTGTAGATTCACATGCATATAAATAAATAAATGGGAAGAAGGGAAGTAAAAAATAGCTCAATTAATTAGTAAATATTTATTACAAAAAAAACACCAAAAAAAGTATAACTTTCCATATAATAAATACTAGGGGAATGGGGCTTTGGTGGTGCTTAAAAGCTCAGGTATGTCACTGATTAGTTTCACTGGTGATTTGATTGCATTAGTATTGTTAGTGTCCAGATTCTCCCTCTGGACACCTTTGGGGCCAAAAATGCCTCACTGACTTCCACTAATAACCACATTTTTGAAGCTCACTGGCATTACAGTGTAAAACCATGCAGTCTGTAATTCCCTGTCATAGTGATACATTTTTACTGTAGTCCACCAGATTCTACTGTTTACTAACTGTAGGTTGATGCATGAAATTCTTGTATTTTTGCCATATTCGTCATATTATGGAACAGGGCAGGATTCTGCTTTGGATAGATTCCTTTTGAGTTGAGTGACAGATAGCCATGTTACAATTATTCAACCTCTATGTAATATTGTTGTTTTTAAAGTTTTCTGACACTTTCCGTGGCCTAAAGTGGAGCTCCAACATCATTCTCAAACTAAAACCACTAATAAAAAAGACAGTTCAGTTCTATTTTTATTAGGCACATTCTTCCCAATATATTCGATTCACTGTATAATAGTATATATTAGAATATGTGGAGCTTGTCAGTGCAGTGTTTGTCTAAAAGGAAGTACTGATATGTGTTTCTGACTTTGCCTAGATGGACTCCTGAATTCCATGTATGATGTGTGTTCTTGTGTCTCAGGTTCCAGTCCACCAGACCCTGAAGGACCTGCTGTTCCTGAGGGCGGAGCTGCAGAGGAGGGTGGAGGAGCTGCAGAGGGAGGCCTCAGCCCACTCCCTGTCCTCCTCTGAACACTCCCCGTCCCCCAGTCACACAGGGACTCCTCTCCACACTGCTGTGTGATGCGCACATGACCACATGACTGTCCAGACCTCGTAGACTTCCATGACCTGTACAGTGTGTGGCAGGCGTCAAATATAGATTCACCGATGTATGTTCACACAGTGAGGTTATCTCTCAAATGTGTCGGTAAAGATGTTTTTATTCCAAATAATTTTGAAAAATACCCAACCCACCTGAACTTCCCTGTGCTTCAGTTTTTACACTGTGTTCGTAAAAATGTCTTCTCTTCCCCCCCCCCCACCCCCCGTCTGAATAAGCACCTCCCCATCTGAATAAGCACCTCCCCTGCACCGCTGGCATTTAGGAATTCTGTCATCCACAGTTGGTAGTTGATGTTTTTAAAAACAGTTGTTACCATGTCTCAGGGCTCGTACTCAGATGGCTGCAGGACACAGAGGAGTCAGTCACATGACCTCTTAGACAGACAGCAGATCCCATTTCCTATTTGAAGTCCCGCCCCCCAGTTCCTGTCACTACACCTTTCCAGCTTTCATACCTGACACATGGCTTTATGAATGAGACCAGTGAGAAAGGGAGTAATAGCAAGTATGTGTAATGATATTGAAATGTCAGAGAGAAGTATACAGTAAAGATTCCACCTACATTTGCATATAGGGTTAATTTGATCTGTTAAGTGGTAGAGGTCAAGAGCAAACATGAGGTAGCACATTATAACCTCCAGGTGTGAACGTGCCATGGCCATGGGGTCCTCAAAGGGAGACCAGAGTCTGATCTGTTTAAACTGAGTCTATGGGAGACGTGGCGTACTACCCTATTTGGTGATGACTCTTGGTTTCATACATTTCATGCATCTTATCCAGGACATCAGACCTCTCGCCTCCTTCCCACCGTCAACACTGCCACTTGTCTTAGATGAGACTAGAAGCAGGTTCCCAGAAACAGACCGTGGACCGTGTGTCATGGAGGGCGGCGGCTTCTTTCTGGACTGTGCCATCAATATTTTCCTGTATTTGTCGTAAAACCTGTATTTTAAATATTGTGTATTTTTTATTGTTTTTGTACTAGGCTGTTATCACAGTCGCGATGTGATACTTTCACTCTGTGTTTTACAACTACTTTGTCTTATACTGTCATTAAGTCACTTGAATTTCAGATGATGCCAAATACAGTGACCCTTAGGTTTAACAGACTGTACTGGACACACTGACCCCACAGGCTACGAATATTTGGTATTTCAGTCCCAGTGTATCAGAGAACATTTCAAAGAGAACTTTTGTTAATGCAGGCAGAAAACAAGATAAAGTGAAAATTTCATTATAATTGGAAAATTTACATATATATAAAATGTATTGCATTGCTGTAATAAAGTGAAATGTTAATAAGCTAATTAGATGGAGCAGTGGGGCTAAAGGTTTGTTCATACTGAACACAAAGTCCTCTTTTTATTCACTATTAATACAGACTGATTCACCAAATTTTTTTTTTCTTTTTTATGAAAATAACACATGAGCATGAAACTACTAAAAACCTTCGTAATGAGCCATAATCACTTCTGACATTCCACTTTAAAAAAAAATAAAATAAAAAAGAAAGGCTTCAAAGACCAGTCTGGTGTGTTTTCAAATGTTTTACATCCAAAATGTGGTATTTTCCACATCGTCTGGAAAACAAAAATATCACATTTGAGTTGTGTGAGTGATAGAAAGTATCACAAAGATGTAATCAGACAGGACTACAATTCATATTTGAGAGTTAGTCACAACATAGTTATTTTAGCAATTAAAATACCCGTTTTTCTCCAAGCTAGCACAGTTAATAACAGCAAACACAGTTAAACATAAGTAACAAATATTCAATCTTGAATTCCAATGTTTGTGTGAATTTTAGGTTTATACTGCTCAGTTATCTGATGTACACAAAACAATGAAATTACAGCGACATAAATGAACCTCTAAAGCAAGAACATTAATACATTTGTTTTACAGATTACAGAATCTGTAAAATGCTAAAAGCATATCAAAGACGATCAGATTTATTAGAATCTGCTCTGTTATAGAACTATAAAATGGTGTCATCAGCGTATAAGGGTTGTGAGGATGACACCTTTATGTAAAATGTTACAGTTGAATAATGTCAAACAGGGAAAGCGTTCCCTGTCAACCTTCAATCTAAGCAACAAAGTTATATAACAGTTGAGGCCGAGCAAATACTGTGTACCACCAGGATTAGGACTGATTTCAGTACACAACAGCTGGCTAACAGCTGTGGGCTAAACTAGCTAACACTAGTTTACTGTGAAATGCATATTGTAGTCTTTCCTGTCTACACAGTAAATTCACAGGATGGTCCTGTAATTCTGCATTGAACCCCAAACCTGTGGAACAGTTGTATATTGTGTGCATTCTTTGAGTAACTAACGTCTAAAATGCTAAAATAAATAAATAAAAATAATCCCCAGATGATTGACAGTCACCATTCCACTTATAAAAAGACAAAGAAAGGGGCAGAATTCTGAGTTTGTGTTTTCAAATGTTTTATTTTCTTGGTTTCATATCAGTAACAATTACCTGTAACATGTTGCCAAAGGGTTATTTATCATAATGAAGAAAGAAAGCAGAGGTTAAGTTTACTATTACAGTTATTAAAGCAATGAATGTCCAACATTCAGTTGTCAGAAAGACACAGAGGCTAACACTCTTTACGCTACCACGAACTGTTTCTTTTTAAAGTATGTAGAGAAAAGCATGCATCAAAGTATGAACGTACAGGAGAGCGGTATTCTACGTGTGCATGTGTTGGATGTGAAAAACCAGCCCGAATGTCAAAGAACTCGGTTTTGCTGGATCTCATGGTTTGTAGTTTTCAGAGTGAAGATGAACTTGCTGCTGTCCACCAGAATGTGTTTGTGATTGAAGCCTTTAACCGGCTTTAATACGACTCGTCAACAGGCACTAGAATGGGAAACGGGCGCAACTGCAGGGAGAGGTCAGTGTCAGGTAACAGCATAAATAAGAGGCACAGTGCAGATCTTCCACAAAGAGGAAAATACTTTACCAAGCAACTACTAAAAGAATCTGGGCTCAGTCTGCACACGAAGCACAGAAACCAGACGGGTCCAACAGAGCTGCATGGATTTTAGATGCTGACACTAGGGCTGGGCCTCGAACTATTATCGCGATATTTTTAGGCTATATCGCAATACATGATAGATATCACGATATTTTGACATTTCCTATACATTACTGTGTAAGTGTTCAACTCTTTAGTGTATGACATTGTCACCCATTAGATTTTTTTTTTCAATATGTGCGTGCTTAAAACGCAAAATCACAATGAAATTATTTTTCAGTTATTTAATTTAAGATTTTGGGTCAAATCGTGGTTTCTCCACAACGCTAACAGGGCCCACGTCTTTGGTCGTGTATTTTGTTACTGCGGCTGTAATCTCTTTCCATTTCAAACTCGTTTCGTCGTATGGGACTGATTTGCGCTTTCCTGATTTACAAACGCGCATGCGCAGCAGACCGTTTTCTGGATGGGTGGGGGGTGGGCCTGATGAGGGAACGGCAGAGGTGAAACGCCTACTACTGACAATAGTCGCTTTTCCATTGACCCTCAAATTGCGTGAATATAATTTGTGCATAAAAATGTATGTAAATGAAAAACGACAATTTCACCAAAACTATTTTTGATTAAAAGTTTTTGCGCTGGCATGAGGTGGTTTTTCGGGCATAGCGCAATTGGTATATCAAGCAAAACTGCAATGGAAAGAACTTTTTCTACAACTAGATTCACGCGAATAAATAAATGGATGTTGACGGACGTTACAACAAGTGAAGAAGAAGAATTTTATAAGAAACGTGGCGCAGCGTGTGTGGACAAACCAGGAAACTGAATAATTTTTCAACTTAGTACGAGATAGAAGGGTAATATATAATAATAATAATGAATCTGTCTGTAAATCAACACGATATTTACGTTCGTTGCCATGTTTATGGAATGATTTGTCGTGTCATCTCGCGATAATAAATAAACAAATCATCGCATTTATGATTTAATGGAAAAAACGACATTACACCCTTCTGTTTTTTCGACATTTAGTAAATATCGGTAAAGTTTTGCACAGATGTCAAAAGGAAAAGCCACTATTGGTTTGACAGTTACTAGTCGATGTATGCGATATAGTTATTTTATATATCGCATGTGAGCCAAGCTGCGATACATCGAGTGTATTCGGTGTATCGCCCGCCCCTAGCTGACACTGTTAAGAACTATTATGGGAAATGCAGCATCCACTGGTTTTGGTCTTAAACCCAAACTTGAACCAATAGTCACATGTGAATTTTATCGTAGAATGTTGACTCCTATCGTTTCGGTGGATTCACTGGTGTCATGTGATGCTACTTCCTATTATCTCATGTTTTCTTGGTGTTACTGCGCCTAGTTTTGCTGTAGATACAAAGACTTTTTCTATTTGTTGTGACGGCCTTTGATTGTTTTAATATGCTTTGTAAAATACTCCCCTCATAAAAATAACATGCTCTCTAAACCAAGTCTAGTGGCACCGCCGCTGCATTGTTGTACACGTTCCTTATGTCCACATAAATTGTGCGAGCGTCAGCAGACGACCAGGACCACGTCCACCGGACATGGGTAACCACAGCAGAACAACGCGGTTCCAGCAGTAACATCCACAGTGCAGATCTTAACGGAGTCATACGTACATTATGTTTTTAAAGTGAGGCTTCTTCAGGTCGTACAGGAGAACGGTTTGACAAGTGTACACATATAGGACTAAGATATCAGGTGCAGTTTATTGCAGAACAATCTTAATTCTCCTTTTGTGAACTATGTTCACACAGTCTCTCTAAGCCACTAAGTGTCATCAAACCACCAAAATTATTAAGCAGCTCAAAAATCAGCAAAAACATGTTCATTCCATCCAGATTCAATCTTCAGAATCATTTTAAATCATTGACTTTTTTTGCATCGCTTACAATCAGATGATTCAGTCCCGATACATGAAGGCAAAACCAATCTCAACCAATGCTACATCTTTGGTGAGCTTTTATTTTTGCTACAAGCACAGGGCTTTTGCTTTAGCGTGTGTATTCAATACATTCAGTAAACTGAAAAGTTTGTTTTATGTGTTGGTTTTCCTTAACTGAGCGTGACGCAG
Source organism: Apogon hyalosoma (assembly GCA_037367295.1). Taxonomy (NCBI): domain Eukaryota; kingdom Metazoa; phylum Chordata; class Actinopteri; order Kurtiformes; family Apogonidae; genus Apogon; species Apogon hyalosoma. The sequence continues at coordinate 20,628,755 of JAPQRP010000014.1, forward strand.
CGCCGTGTAGGTGCTGCTGGTGCTCAGGTGCACTGACGGGGTGTGGAATACTGTGACGCGTCCTCGAGGGACACGTTATATAAGGCAAAACACAAGCACCGTTTGATGACCAACAGGTTACCTGTGTATGACTCTTACAAAGTAGGATCAGTGAACGGTGAAGAATTTGTGTTCATGGACCGAGAACTGCTGGAGTAATGAACAGACAAGTTCAGAAAGACACTCAAAAACCAGCAAGACTGGTTCAAAACCGTTCTTTCTATAGCTAGTAATGACAGGACTACACTGAATAAACATGTCCTACGATTAATACTAAAAACAAAACTTAGAGCACTTACAAATATTGCTGTTAAGACGATCGAATGTTACTTCAGGGCAATTTGTCTCCACAGTCTCACAGTCTTTTTCTGTTTTTTCGAGACTAAGGCAAGTAAAATTACGTGTGATTCAAGATGAGACTGACCTCCAACCGACCTGCAGCTCCACAGGACTGCACTACTGGCACTTCATGGTGTCAGTTGTGCGAACCCTTGCAGGTACTTGGATTGGGAAAGAAAAATTAGAACATTAGTCGAATCCAATTTTTTGTGTGTGTAATATGTAATCAAACCTAATCCTAAACCAGATTTAGAGGGTTTTAAAACAAATGTAGCAGGTATATCCACTGGAGAATGGATTTGTGTTGGGATGGAACAAAGAATGTCCCTTTTATTGTCAACAAGTGTCTTTAAAACCATCAGCCTCAGTTAAAAAGGAAACTTTGGCTCCGTTCACAGCAGGTCTTAATGCACAATTCAGATTTTCTGGTGAAATTAGATTTTTTTTTTGTGCTCGTTCTTATTCCACATTAAATGCGACTTCTATCAGTTTTGAGTATGAACTGAATGTGACCCTGAAGTGACCCGCATGCGCAAAAGAGGTCCTGATGTAATACGTGACCACGCAGGTACGCACTGTGTTTACGGAACGGGACACAGAATAATGACGTAAAGGTCGGATAAATGCGACCTGGCCGTTCAGACCGAAGTCCCACATACGTATCGGATTTAGAACCACATATGAAAGTGTCCTGGGTCGGATTTGAAAAAAATCGGCTTTGTGCTGTTCAAACTGTCTTCAACAGATCAGATACAGGTCACTTATGTGCAAAAAAATCAAATTTGGGCCGCATTTGCCTGCAGTTTGAACACCGGCTGAGTTTAACCGTAGTTTTTTCAATGGAGAAAAATAAGGCAATTATATAAAAGCAAGTTTCTGATGATGAAAACTAAACTGTATTAATGGTTTTGACACTGAGTAAAAATGAACTGAAAATGCTGCTGATGGACAGAGAAGACAGCCAATCAGAACTCCTCTCAGCTGTTGCCATGACAGCAGCGTGACAGAACACCTTCAGTTTGTCGGACGGACATAAACCGCCCAAAACTAGCTATAAGAAAAAAACAAAAAACATCTGTTTGTTTATGTGAGACGTCAAAGGGCACGATGGAAGACACGAGTCCTGCGGTCCTTCCGGTCATTCAGACCGAGACACAAATGGAAACGTTTCACACGCAGGTCCGAGTAGATCAGACGCCGCTAATGTGTATCGTGTGAATGCGGTGCTAATCTCTTAGCATTAGCATTGGCGTCACGTGTGGGTTCAGGCTCCAGAATCTCACTCATTCTACGACCACAATCCGAAGGCCGCCAATGCGCACGCGCGCACACACGCACGAGCACAGAACAACACGTTGATTCTGGCTCCGCTTAAACTACATCTACCAAGGAGGCCATCCCCTAAGCACGTACGCGCACAGTCTCTAGATCTAAGAATCCCGCAGTTTATTTAACGACACAAGCTGCAGTCGCGTCTTAACCGCGTGTCTGGGAATCGTTTCCGACGAACACGCGTGAGGTTGATTATTAGTTCTGTGATCAATGACATTAAAACTAATCGTACGTCTAATCGCCAGCTCAGACTGTTCTTTTAGAGTTCGACGGTGCTTCCTGTCACGTGGCGCACCTACTGCGCCGACTCTGAACAGCCGGGTTTTAAATAGTGCTTTAAAAATGCCGGATCGTACAGTAAACAGTGAAAGATTTCAAAGTCGGCCTCGGTTTCTCGTTGAGGACCAAACTGGAGTCCTTAGAAAATAGCGCACGCTGTCGGCAGTACACAACACACTCACTCTGCAGGAAGCAGTTTATCTACAAAAAGTTCCGCTAAGTCAATAGGAAAAGCCAACTCGGGTATAAAGTGTAGAAATTACCTTTGAATGTAAACAGACACACACCCACACACACACACACACACACACATATAGTAAAGAGTATATTCTAATGTGTCGCATAATGCCTATAAACAGCTAAGAATACAAACACAAAACTGACCACAGGAATATTTACAACTGTCACAACTTCCCACAGACATGGTTCAAACCGTAAACTAACTACTGCTGCTAACATCTACACACCTAATGCGTCTTCATAGGTTTTATTTCTTTTTTTTTTTTTTTTTTTTTTTTCCATTATAATGGCTTATTTTTTTGGCAGTGCCGCCGGTTTTAAAATTATTCCACACATCTCAACTCTGACTTCCACCAAAACCGTTCATCTTTGCCTTCACCCTCCTATTAGCTCTGCGCTGCAAAATCCAAATCTGACCAAGTGTATTTGTCTCATTTCTAGTCCAAATATCTAATCACACTGAAAATAAGACAGAATCACCTAAAGAGGAACTTTTCAGTGAGAAATAAGAACTGATTTATAGACGACAGATCTGGAAAATCTGATTTCAAGAAATCTCACCAAGGTAATTTTCACTTGTTCCATTGGCAGATTTTTCTTTTTTTTTTTTTGCTTGAATTAAGTAAAAAAAAAAAAAATCTTGAATTAAGCACAAAAAAAAATCTTGAATTAAGCAAAAAAATATTGAGTTAAGAAAAAACAAATCTTGAATTAAGCAAAAAAAAATATATTGAGTTACGAAAAAAATATTAAATTAAGCACAAAAAAAAATCAAGATCTACTGTCTATAAATCAGTTCTTATATCTCACTTAAAAAGTTCCTCTTTTGGTGATTCAGTCTTATTTTAAGTGCGATGAGATATTTGGGCTAGAAATAAGTTTTCAGTGAGATATAAGAACTTATTTTTAGACAATAGATCTGGAAAATCTTATTTCAAGAAATCTTACCAAGATAATTTTCACTTGTTCCGTTGGCAGATTTTTTGGCTTGAATTAAGTAAAAACAAATTTGAATTAAGCAAAAAAAAATCTTGAATTAAGCAAAAAAAAACCTTGAATTACGCAGAAAAATCTAGAGAAAATCTTGAATTAAGTAAAAAAAAAAAAAAAAAATCAAGATCTGTTGTCTATAAATCAGTTCTTATATCTCACTGAAAAGTTCCTCTTTCGGTGATTCAGTCTTATTTTAAGTGTGATGAGATATTTGGGCTGGAAATGAAAAAAAAAAAACAAAACATTTGGTCAGATTTGGATTTTTGCAGTGTGTTGTTATTATTCCAATGGTGGCCATTTTGAACTCAGTACAGATACATCTCATTGGACAGATCTCAAATTTCATTCATCCATCCATTTTCTTAGTCCTCGTGGGGGCTGGGGGGGGGGGTATTTTGGCTACAGTGGGTGAAAGCGGGTTCATACACAGACGATCAACTGTTGACTTTCACATTCACACCTACGGGTGATTTGGATCGACCAATTCCCATATTAAGGTGCATGTCTGGACGGTGGGAGGGAGCCACTGCCCCCCCCCCGATGCCGTCCCTTTGACAGTCATGTGCCTTTGTATGATATGTCTCGCACTATTTGTCACCTATAAGTCAGTCCGTTACACTATGACAAAAAAAAAAGGCATTTTGTTGGTAGCGTCACCAGCCAGAGCATTTATCTGAAACAACATTTTTTCTACACATGTATAAAATGGAATACTGCCGGTCACCAGTATTATTTTCTGTGTTCCTTCATTACATTTAAATTAGGGCTGTCAAAATTCACACATTAACACAGATTAATCCATCATCATGGTTAATCTGATTAAAAATTATAACGCGATTAATCCGTCTGCAGCAGAGTGACTGTGAGCGTCTCTGCCGACGCATTTGGGTCCGTTTGTTCTAGGAGAGTTAGCGTTAGCGCACGTGAGCAAATGGTCAGCTGATCCGGTAGAGACAGGCAGCAGAACCGACCCGTAAAGACGGAAGACGATGAACAGGACGTTGGCTCTGGATGGAAACATGAGGATTAAAAAAACCAAGACGGAACAGTCGAAAAAGTCTTAAAGCATTAGACGCACTCTGCAGGAGGGAGTTTTCTTTTCACCGAAGCTCTATATTCCCTTCTTTCTTGAGTCGGTTTGCTCATGCAAAATGAAATGCGATTAATATAGATTAAAAATGAATGACATTTAATCGTGATTAATCAAAATGAATCCGCAGCAACCCTGTGATTAATCTGATTAAAAGTGTTAATCGTTTGACAGCCCTAATTTAATTACATTTATTTTTACTTTGGTTTTGTTACAGTTTGGAAAAAGACAGTTTTTTTTCTCATTAAATGATCGAATCTTATTTAATAAAAATCTCTAAACAGCCTAATTAGAATTTCATATTCCCTCACTACTAAACCCAAAAGGTAACTTTATCTTCCTTAAATCTGTTGGGTAACAGGAAGTAGACAAATTATAGCAAATCGTAGAAAAAAATCTGTTTTCATGGCATTTAAAGGACTGTCCGCTTTAGTCTCGGTACAAAAACTGTGACAATTAACAACTCAGAATTCAACTGGGATTGTATTTCTTATAACATTAAAAAGTTGACATTTAAGATTGATAATTATGAGTTTAGCAAATGTAGTAATAACTGCAGGTTGACTGATTCTGTTGTACCATATCGCATTAAACTGGGTCCAATTTAATGATCGGGTTAATTCTTCGGGTCTGGAGGAAACACCGTTCATTACATCACGGTTTCATTTGATCTACAACATCTGGAATCTGAGTCACTGTTTGTTTTGAGTGATAAAGTACATTTAAAATTGCCACCATGGGAAATAAGATCAGTTCGTACTTCTGCACATTCTGACACTTCAATTTTAACACAAGCAAAAGAGAACAAACAATAAAACTAGTATTATTATTATTATTATTATTATTATTAGTCAGCACACATTTCCTATCCACGAGCTTCATCATAACCGGCTTTAATCTGAAACAAAGTGCACACGTTCTCTATGTGTAAAACAGCCTAACGGTGACAAAACATCCCTTTATTTAAGGTTCCAAACTGTGCAACTTGAAGCTCCGACTTTAGCAGAGCTGACTTTGAAAGCACCGTTTTGTTTTGTTTTTCCGCTACATCAGGTGCAGGAAATAGTAGTTTGATTTTTTTCTTTTTGGTGTTACGTCCCTGAACTGTAAGTGTCCCGGGGCACAGTGTAAATTTGACTTTTAACCTTTAAATTGTGCTAGCTTTTGGCTTGGCGGGTGCTTCGATGCTTTCAGAGAGAAAACCAATCTTCCTCAGGCAACTTTTTATTAGGCATCATTATTAAAGGCTAGTTAGAAAAAAAAAAACAAGCACTTTTTATTGTCATTTCAGGCTATTTACACTATAAAAAGTCATAGGCTGTAAGTAAAGACAATTATCTGACGCCTTATTTTTTTTTTTTTTTCACACTGCAAAAAGATTCAAATCTGAATAAGGCAACGTTGTATTTTATGATAAACGACGCGGAGTTAATGGATGGAGCCACTAATGATGCAACTGTCACACGATGTAAACAGCAGTTACATCCAGCAAATAGCTAGAGTTCTATGATAACGTAGCGAGTCCACTATTCTTTATCAACTGCCGGTAAAAGGGGAAGAGATATTATTATCAGCTATGACTCATGATATTATCGATAAAAATGTCACGCCTTATAGAAGTAACACTCAAACTTACGGGTATGTGCCTCAATTTCAATATACATACTGTGATAATGGATAATTACAGTATATTTAAAAACGGACCGCAACAGCGCATCATGCAATAACACAATGTGAAATTATGTAATAACGCCTGGATTTTGCAATGAAACCTTAAATGCATTAAGTAATGAGATTTCCCACATTTTGTAACAAATTATTACAAATTACAATTTATTTTTGCACTTTTTTTAAATTTTTTTTTTTACGAAAGAGACTATGAATGTCTTCTTCTGTGTACACTTTATACTTTTATATCAATTATCACAATACGTATCATTATCATTATGGATCAATGATAATTAGTGCGATACAACAGAATTTTTCTTGGGTCTATTTTGTTTATTTTGTCGGCAAATAATATTTTAACGTTTGGTTGCTTTACTTACATTTTACTCATCTATGTGTCAGTTTTTACCGTGACAATTATGTTGAAGTTCTGCCTGAAATCTGCTGATTGGTGAGTTTTTGTCACTTTCTGGCCATAAAACGTAAAAATGCACGGAACTATGGGATTTCTTCCAACTTTTCAGCCCCAAAAATTAGCTTTAAAACAGAAAGTAAACGATGACTGACACATAAAAGCAGCAACAAGATCTGCTTTCAGTCAGATTTATCTTTCAAACAGCCAAAATAATTACATTTATAATAATAATAATAATATTTTTTTATTTTATTATTATTATTTTTTTAAACAGTGTTGAAATTTTGGTCGTTTTATATCAGCGTGAAAATTTTATCGCAACTACTGCAATGTATCATCATTTATTACAAAATTAGGGAAACATTATTATGTATTGCTGTAGAAGTTAAAATTCATTACATTTTGGTAAGTTATTACATAACGCGTGTGTTTTTCCCATGATGCGTCGTTACATGGACTGTTTACACACAAAGTTTACCAGTAAAAAGCTTTAAATAGAAATATGGGGAACGTTGTCAGATGTTCTGTATCAACTCAACACCGGTGCGAAAAGCAAAAAAAAAACAAACACCTAGGTGCTGCGTTCCATTCAAACACACATTCCCAGTAATCTCTTACAATGTAAAACGTAAAATAAGTCCTCTCGTTCAGAAGGCGGAGCTTGCTGGTGACTAAAAATATTCTCCTTCAGCTCCAGAGAAATGTCAGACAGCAGCGACCCCCCCCCCCAATGAACTAGGAGCAGCTCAGAACACACCCACATAAGAGCCTCCATCACTGACATTGACCTGCTGGAGTTTAACAGTCCATGCTGCTTTAAAGTGGCCGATCTGGGGTCATTTATGTTGGTTTTTTTTTTTTTGTTTTGTTTTTTTTGTGGTGATTCAGTTTCACATAGTTCAAGCTCCGGTTCACAGTTGAGTAATCAGAGTACATGCTGAAGGCGAATTCTGTTAGATAACTGTAAACCAACCTGTTAGTGGTATTTCAGAGTAAACAATAAATATCTATATACACAAACATTTGGCAAGGTTTTGGTATTGGCCATGTCTACAGCAGTGAATTTAAAAAAAAAAAAAAAAAAAATTGTTCACATTCAGTGTAGCTTCTGCAACACAGGGCTGCAGAGTAGCGTGTGTGTGTGTTTGTGTGCGTGTACATGTGTGCGTGTGTCTGTGTAAGGGGGGGGCTACGTTCCACTGGGTGGCCGGTGTTACACAGCGTTCTCTTCGGTCGGGGGCTCAGCGTTGGGGGGCTCCAGTAGAGTCTGTTGGACTGTGGGGACATAACACACACACCAGCCCTGTTATCAGTGTTGCTCATAAACACCACATCACACACTCAGACTCACACCGGAGACTTTATACCTGTATGATGATAATAATAATAATGGATTGCATTTATATTGCGCTTTTCTATAAATGCATACTCAAAGCACGTACAGTGGATCCATTATTCATTCGCTCACACATTCACACTTTGGTGGTGATAAACTACATATGCATCCACAGCTGTCCTGGGGCAGACTGACAGAGGCGTGGCTGCCATTTCGCCCCTCCGACCACCACCAAGCATCCGTACACCAGTGTGAGCAGCAGCACTGGAGGCACAACAGCACGTGACTGGGACAGAGCGGGATTCGAACCGCCAACCCTTCGGTTATAGGACGACCCGCTCTACCACCTGAGCCATGGCCCATGTATGAAGCAAAAGGAGGCTTTCAGAGATTTTCATTTCTATGCGTAGAATTATCAAAAAGTCCTACTGTTTACCACTGGAAGCAGATCATACACTTATTTACTATTAAAACTGACGTGTGAAAACTACAACACTATATTCAAAAAAAGGACTCACATTTTCCTGCAAAAATGGAGGAAGCCACTGGAACTTTTGGGGGTGCAGTATAATTTGGACTTAAATACACAGCATGGTGGATATTTATTATTACTTTTTATTTTGCTTTCTATGCTTGTCTTCCGTTTCAGTTTGTAAAGAAATAACATTCTTGAGTCACGTACTTGTGGGTTTTATTTTATGAAACGATATGAGCTACAGTGCAGACTTTATGTACGACCTCAGTGCTGGTGATGTTGCACAAGCACATATTGCGTAAACCAGTCTTGTAGCATCACTGTGATTAAAATTTTTATTGACTGTTTTTTTTTTTTTTTTGTTATGTTTGTGTGTTTGTGCAGTTGTCAAAAAAAAAAACTTGAATAGAAGTAAAAAAAACAAAAAAAACCCTGAAGTTTGAACTCCAACATCTACTTAAAGAATCAGCTTTATTTTCATGTTATTACCACGTTTGTACAGCAGGGTTCCTGCAGGTACCAGCAAATCTACTTTAATGCTTTTTGATGCCACTTTAAACACATTTAATGTCCACGTCCAACTGCACATTCAGTTTTATGACACTTTACAGGCTTTAACAGGTTCTGAATAGTTCCTCCCCTGATCACTTCTGCTGAAACTTGCATTTTCCCATTTTTCCAGCATTTACTAATATTCCCTCCGCTCTTTCGCCACGGCATGAACACGCTCTCAGCACGTTGCATTCCAAGCATCCGGTGTTGTGACTTCGTGTATCGGCCTTAAACAACAGTCAATTAAAGAGTTCCACCTGTCAATCATCACACTATACTTCCAAACAAAATGATTAAATGTTTATATAATTAAAATAAATCAGGAATAACTATGCTTTTTTTTCCATGAAGTGTATTTATTTTTTTAATGCCTCTGGACATTGAATTTAATGTTTTTTAATGCCATTTATGGCCTTAACTTTATGAATATTAATGGCTTTTAATGCTTTTTAATGACTTGAAGAAACCCTGTGCAGCATTAAAAATCTCTTTGTTGATTATAATAATGATCTTTATCTTATCAGTTAATAAAAAATATCAGATTTCGGTCCTTTGGGGCAGTGACTCTCAACCAGATGGTTAATCTGGTGTCAGTGGGTCTCGGGCCTTTGTTTGGGCAAAAGTAATGTTAAGAAAAAAACAATCCTGTGCTTTATTTTTTATGGAGCTGAGCCTTGTCCATTCACACTCCCAACAGTAGGTGGCAGTAATGTGCTGGAATGATAATTAACACCATTTCACAGCTTAAATGAAGAGCCAAAAGTTTCTGTAGTCCAACTCAGGTAAGACGTCTACATCAGATACGATTTTACCGACATTGAGGACGAAAACCTCAGTGTGTTTAATTCAAGAATAAGTGACTGAAAGCATTTTTAACTTTTAACTGAATGCACTTTTTAATTGTGGCTAAAACGTACCTAATGTAGTGTTGAAGGGAACAGTTCTATATTTAGCATCGCCATCTGCTGGTCAGTTTGGTTTATCATTAAACCACATTTTCATACTGTGATATTCTGTGTTATCTCAGGTTCAAAACACACCATGTTTTTATTAAATAAATTTGAGAAGTTGATCTTTTATCAGCGTGGGTCGTGGCTTGTCATTGAGGTGGGATAGGGGGTCTTGAAGCCAGACCAGTTGAGAACCGCTGCTTTAGGGCCTCCATAACCTTCAATTCATATTAATTTACTCCTACTTTCATCTATTACTGTGGGTGGTTCAGAGCTGTGAAAGCAGTGATGTGATTGGCTGAGGGTGGATCTGCTCTATTGTAACTATGCTGCGTTCCAGGCCGCCGCAAACTCGTGTGTTTCCAGCCTTCTACCGGTGAAAATGCGCTGGGATGGCGGTCAAACACGGGACTTCCCACCCATGAACTCGTACTGGATCGATGTGCACTCAGTTCCGAGCTCTGACGTCACATAGCCTGTGAAACAACAATGGCGGCCCCCGTGGACGCAGTGTTTATGCCACATTGTTTCGGTGCTGCTCTAATGTTATTTTCCACAAAATCAGCAGCTGCTCTATCGTTAGCTACTTTTAGTCCATGGAGGACAAGAATAACTTAATACCAAATACGTATCCAAATATAGCCGACAACAACCGTAACATAAAAGGCAGAACAGCTTCTCTTGCGCCGTTTTTACTCCTGTTTCCCTCAAAAATAAGCAAAGAGCAAACACCCCTGGGATAGAAAAGACTGGACATCAGCATAAATACGGTCCACGATGCTGGTTTGTTTACTTCTAGCTACCGCAGTTCCTTGAGCTCAGAAAGTTTGCCGTTACTTGCCTGGAACGCACCAAAGTCGTGAGTCGTGTCTTTAAGTCCCGACTTACGGGCTCAAAAATCCGCCCGGAACGCAGCATTAGACAGCATTTGAACTTCGAACTGCAAAAACCAAAACAGCAGCAGTGTTTGGAGGCGCACGTGCAAAACCTGCCACTCTGAGCTGAACGTGCGTGTTTTTTTAATGGTTATTAATTAACCCTTATCATGCGTTTAGTATGAATTCAAGCCCCGAGGACCAGGAATGTGAACAGGACGTAGACCACCCGACAGTCTCGGAGTTATTTTGGTTTGTCCTGCTGACACTGGGCGTCGGTATGAACAGAGCTGAAGCCTTGCTCTTTTAATGTGACATTTGAACAGACAGTCAGTACAGTGTGGAGCCCGAAGGCACTGCTGAGCGCACACAGCACATCATTCATGGACACTGAAAGACTGTCTCTGACCTCTGTGGGCTCTCATGCAGTTATTTTGTACTTCAGCTGCCATCAGTGCGGCATTATTCAACATGGACGACAGCCTGTTTCTGATAATGCTGCTAACGTGCACTGCAAAAATAACAATCTGACCAAGTGTATTTTTCTCATTTCTAGTCCAAATATCTGATCACGCTTAAAATAAGTCATAATCACCTAAAGAGGAACTTGTAATTCAGATATAAGAACTGGTTTTTAGATAATAGATCTTGATTTTTTTTTTTTTTACTTAATTCAAGATTTTTTCAAGATGAATTAAGCAAAAAAATCTGCCAATGGATCAAGTGAAAATTATCTTGGTAAGATTTCTTGATATAAGGTTTTCCAGATCTATTGTCTAAAAATCAGTTCTTATATCTGACTGAAAAGTTCCTCTTTAGGTGATTCTGTCTTATTTTAAGGGTGATGAGATATTTGGACTAGAAATGAGACAAATACACTTGGTCGGATTTAGATTTTTGCAGTGTGATCTGGTTAGTGTGATGAGTTTCCGTGTACCTTGTGGTTCTGTGGCCACCACGGCTTCCGGATTCTCTGCCTTCACCATGTCAGCGTTCAGGCTCTCTGTCAGAACAAAACATAACAACAGAAATACAGGAAGTGTGTTAGTTCTGCTGTTTCAGATCCTTTACACTGGAAAAAATCTAAATCTGACCAAGTGTATTTTTCTCATTTCTAGTCCAAATATTTCATCACACTTAAAATAAGACACAATCACCTAAAAAGAGGAACTTTTCAGTGAGATATAAGAACTTATTTTTAGACAATAGATCTGGAAAATCTGATTTCAAGGAATCTTAACAAGATAATTTTCACTTGTTCCGTAAACAGAATTTTTTTTGCTTGAATTAAGCAAAAAAAAAAAAAATCTTGAATCAAGCAAAATAAATCTTGAATGAAGCAAAAAAAAAAACTGAATTAAGAAAAATAAATCTTGAATTAAGAAAAAATCTTTAATTAAGAAAAAAAATCTTGAATTAAGCAAAAAAAAAATAAATTGAAAATTATCTTGGTAAGATTCTTGAAATCAGATTTTCCAGATCTATTGTCTAAAAATCAGTTCTGATATCTCACTGAAAAGTCACTCTTTAGGTGATTATGTCTTAAGTGTGATGAGATATTTGGACTAGAAATGAGACAAATACACTTGGTCAGATTCTGATTTTTACAGTGTATTACTGAGTCTAAAAAAGCTGGCAAAGTGCCAGGTACCAAAATGTACCCAGTTTCATAGAAGCATCCATATTCATGTCATTTGATTGTAATGAAATAGCAACACAAACAACGCATGACAACACGTGATCAGCTGTGGTACATATTTGAAATGTTAAATCCTGTGTGTTTGGCTGGAACGTGAATGCTTGTTGGTGTGATCCAGTGTCAGTGAGGCGGCTGAGTAAAAGCCTTACGCTGTATACCGAAGCACAACTTCTTCTTCTGGTAGGAGATATAACTGCTGACTGCACCCACCAGCGCCATGGCAACGGCACTAACAATCCCTGCGATTGTGCCCACCTCCGCTGTGGTCTCTGGAAACACACATATCAGTGAGACAGAAGTACAGATAGGATGGAACAGGGTTCCTGCAGGTACCAGCAAATTTAATTTAATGCTTTTTAAAGCCACTTTAAACACATTTAATGCCCACGTCCAACTGCACATACACTTTTATATACAGTTTTATGACAGTTTACAGGCTTTAACCAGGTTCTGAATAACAATAATAATAATGATAATAATCATCATCATCATCATAATCATAATAATAATAATAAACTTTATTTGTATAACACCTTTCATACAAAAATTGTAGCCCAAAGTGCTTCACATCAGTTAAAAGTTACAAGAGAGAAGGAAATTTTCATAAAAAGGCTTAAGACAGGGGTGAAATAGGAAATAAATGAATATTTGATTACACACAAAATTATATAAAAGTA
>JAPQRP010000014.1:20664214-20677207 GCA_037367295.1 Apogon hyalosoma
CACATACATACAAACTACCACTAAGCATGAAAGGAAAAAAAAAAAGGAGGGGGGGGCACAATAATATAAATCATGATATGGGTAAATTAAATAAGGGACACTTTCACATGTTGTTTCTAGTTTACAGGGCATATGATGCTACAGGAGGATGTTGAGCCAATCGAAATACAAAATTAAGGGGTCCCATAATTTATGGAACTTTCCAATTGTTCCTCTAGTGAAATACTTTATTTTTTCTAATTTTAGGAAAAACATCAAATCACTAAGCCAAACAGATACTTTTGGTGGGTCAGGAGATTTCAACTCTAGAGCTATTCTCCTACAGGCTATAAGGGAGGCAAAGGCATTTTTCATGTCTCACATTAATCAGTACGCCAAAAATGGCCATTTCTGCAGACAGCTTCACTTTAGTATTAAATGCATCGCTAAGAATATTACAAACATCTTTGTCTAATATTATAATTTGTTTGATGATCTGAAAGATGTAGAAGAGGTGGACAGCAGAACCCGCTGTTTCTTTTTAATGTGCTGTCAAATTGCTTCCCTCTTTTACAGCTGCCTTCATCATTTCCTTTTCATTCTGTTCCATGGCCTGTCTGGCAGCGTGCCTTCTCCACATAATCACAGCCAGTCAGTTTTTCTTTTTTTAAACAGATACCAAAGTGCCAAATGGTGCACATGCCTGAGGTTCCTCCTCCGCACAAGAGCAGCCTTGTGATTCAGACAGAGGTGTTAAAACATACCTGCTTCGTCATCTGCCATACACAGTCGATGAACTGAACAAAGATGGGCGATCTGTCCTGATCCGCGTGGTTCTTATCGCCGTGTCCTATCCTCTGCACAAACCCACAGTCAAATTATTAACAACAAGCCTTTTACTATTGAAATACAAAAGAGAAGAACTCAGTTAGGCAGAGAAAGAGTCTACTTACTGATGCAAACTTGTGCCCAAAGCTGATCCATTCTTTTTCAATCAGCCCCTAGAGATGCAAACACACTGTGAACATGGATGCAATTTTAACTTTGGAACTTTACTATAATTTTAAACGTAAGCAAGTTTTTAAATAACTCAACTTTAACTGATGTTATTTGCCAACAGCTGTGTAACACAGGGTGCTTGCTCTTTATTCAAATAAAAATTCCACACTTCTTATTGATAACAACATTGGAGCAAACTGTACAGACACGGCCATCCACTAAGATCTTTTTCTTTTGAGGTTTGTATTTCTTTTTTTTTGTCTTCCTTCTGTATGTCCATATCTGCTACATGTTCTTAAAAAAGAAACAATAAAAAGAAAGTAATGAAAAAAATTCCAGACTTTTACAAAGCTGCTATTTTTTCCCCCCAGACCTTGACTTTATGTAGTTTTATACTTGCAGACCTACTTTTTTGGTTGAGATTGTACCTGTTGTGTGTAGCAGAAAAGTTCATTTTAATACACGTATGAATGAATGAATGAATGAATGTATAATTTGGAGTAAATTATGTTTAACTGACAGAAATGTTTTAAAACAAGAAAATCACAAAAAAAAGCCTAGATATCACACAAACAAGTTTCATTAGAATCATTCCAGTACTGACTGGTTAGTGAAATCATATCATGTTTTTTATATGATTTCCTCATGCATTTCTTATCTTACAAGATTATGTGCCTTTGTGCATACTCTAAAATTCCACCATGACAGAAAGTTTTTTCCATACTTTATTCTGGGGAACAGCATTTCAAAACTCCATGCTTTTTAAGACTTTCAAGACCTGTGCAAGCACCCTGTAACATAATATTTAATACGTCAATATGCTGGCATATAGTTAGCATGTTACCTTGGAGTAAAAAAGTAGAAGTTTTTATTGATCAAAATAATTCAGTATTTTGAGTACAGTTCGCAAATACAAATTGCAGCCCTTTCTGTCTATTAGGGATGTAAACAATTAATCGACAATCAAATAACTGTCGATAAGAATTTGCTCGATTAAATTACAATAATTGTCGGTTAATTGCCCTTTTCCATGGCAGTATTTGTGGTGTTGACAGTAGGGGGTGCCACTGCCTAAACTAGGCTTCATCGCAGAGGCTGAATACAGGGGAGTCACCCTATCCACCAATCCACACCTGTCCGAAGGCTGCCGGCTTGTACGCGCAATAAATGTCATTGTCTGTACTGTATCCAATGGTACAATAAATCAATCATTAAGGAATATGACACGCTTTTTTTCATGAAGTACATAAACAATATTTAGCTTTTATTCTTACAGACCCTATTGAAAGAGAAATTCAGGTTCATAGGAAAATCACCGCTTATCAATTAATCGCTAATCGATCAACAAGGTCAACCAACTAATGATTAATGAATTAATCGATAATTTGCATCCCTACTGTCTAAAACTAGAAATTTCATATTATTTCCTTCAGAAAATCTCTCACTAATGCCTGATATCATTTAGCATCTTTTGGTACCAAATTTCAATACCTTAACAAGTAGTGATTAGGAACCGGTATTGAAGTCTAACTGTATCGCTCTGTAATGTTCTGTGTTGTTCTGTATTGGTGTAGTGAGACGTTTCGTGATGGGTTGTGTGGTGTGAGGGGTTGGAATTCTAAAAGCAATACTTCTTCCATCCCCTTTTCATACCACGTGTTTAGCAGTTTGTCAAGCTGTCATCTGGTAAGTGTTATACTGTGGTAGCAGGTTTAAAATAAATATGTGAACTGAACTGAAGTCGAAGTATGAGCATCACACAGAAAGGCAGCCAAAAAGGGTGGGATTTAGCCAACACAGAATTCTTATTCTTAGAACTTTTATTAATGTGTGTGTGTGCGTGTGTGTAGCTTCTGACCTGGAATCCTCTGAGCGTGCGATAGTGGCTGTCCAGCATCAGCATGGCTAGAGAGGTGAGCTGAGCGGTGCGATCCCAGCCGTCACTGCAGTGGACCACCACCGAGTTCCCGTTGGACACCTTGTCTGCTACTTGGATGGCTCCTGACAACACCAGCTACACACACAAACACAGGATTCACACGATGTTCTACAAGGTTTTGCTCAAATACCTCCATTCATAAGTTCTTCTTCTGACCTTAACATGTTCTAGCCAGTGTGTGGATTCTAGACTGGACAGCCAGTGGGACTCTTCCACGTTTGGGTAGACAATGTCTTTGAGTTTCTTCAGGGACTCCCTCATGACGTGGATATTCTGGATGTCGAGGAAGATGAGCTCTGCGTTTTGGTACTCGTCCCCCTCATAGCCTCCTCCTGTGGCCTGGTGTTTTCAATGTGACAAGAGAAAAATTATGAAACACGATTTTAAGTTCATATGGAAAATACTACTAGTGCAGGGGTGTTAAAGTCATTTTAATACAGGTTCCACATTCAGCCCAACATGACCTCAACTGGGCTGGACCAATAAACAGTGAAAATAAAAGTAAAATTACATTGATAAAATGTTTATGTCTATAAAGTATCCTTTAAAAAATGGGAATAATGTGGACAACCTGAAATTTCTTAAGGAAAAACAAGTAAAATTTAAAAAATATTACGCCTCAGTTCAGTGTTTCCCAACCAGTGTGCTGTGAGAAATCATCAGGTGTGCCATGGAAAATGATTCAGTTTCATCTGATTGGTAGTGTAAGTGAGCAGCGTGACACAAATACATACGACTGCACACTCCAATGATCCATTCTACAACAACAGTCTCCTGTTTTCCTCTGCAAAATAAAAGTAAAAGTGAACCGGCCCCAAAGCGTTGTGTTCTGTTGATAAAGCCCCCCTCCTCACTAGTGATGCGCGGACTAGCGGGTTACCTGCGAACCCCGGGTATCGGGTTGGGATGGGATGGGGGAGATACGCCTCCCATACTATTATACGATGGACCTCAATTTGTAAAACATCCAAGGGGTCGCTGATGCACCCCTCTCAGCTTTCTTGTTCCAAATGCCCCACGACAATGTCACCCGTGCACTCCCGATGTGCTCGCCTAACCCTTAAGATCAAATGGTTCTGTATGTGGAACTTGACCTAAAATGATTTTATCATCCTTGATTGGTAATTTTTGCATCTTATAAATTCATTCCTGATTGGTTTTGGCCTGCGGGCCGTATGTTTGACACCCCTGCATTAGTTTAGCTTTAAAAATATCACTCTGGTTTTAGAGAGTATAACATAATTCAAATACAACTGCAACTTACATTTGTCTGTGTAGGTTTTCATTTGCCCAGGTCATCATTCTTCTTGGCAATTCTTCTCTGTTCAACTGGACTGGTTTAGCTCTTTTTGAAAACGTTTCATCGAAATGTTTTCGACGAAACGTGTTCGACAAAACGTTTTCAAAAAGAGCTTAACCAGTCCAGCTGAATCAAGAACAACGACTAAGATGTAAGTTACATTACTCAACTGTATGATGTGATAATTTGATGGCGTTCATTCCAATATTGTTCAGTTTTTGACAAAACAAGTATCTTCACTTCTGGTGAGTTCTACTGGGTCATGTTTCATAGATTTAATCTCTGCTTAATGTCACTTCAATTTCCCATCCTGTTACTGCTGAGTGCCATTTCAAAAGGACAGGGCTGACAAATATTTGAAGGTTAAATGGACATCTGCTCCTTTGAGCCCCTCTGAACACTGGTGGTGCGCTCCCTCCTCCTGACCTTATTGGCTACAGCGTTGACATTGGGCCGAGCATCGTAAATGGTGAGCTTGGTAGTTTCGTTGGCCTCCCTGATCAGGTCCAGGTAGCGCTCGTCATCTTTGTTCCTCTTTCCGGACATGCCAACCAGAGGCTGACTGCAGCGGACGATCACTGCTTGGTTCTCCCTGTGGATCCATGATAGAACCTGAGGAACAAACACATATTTAGCCATTTGAGAAGCAGTCACTTTGTAAAGTCACTAGCTTTTTGCTTTGAACTCACATTCAGAACAACTAACTTTTATTACCTACAAGGATGCACAAAATACCATGGGCTCTAGAAAATAAATATCTGGTTGGAAACATAAAAGAGGCACTAATCATATATAATAAAAGAAAGTGCCTTGTTTCCTGAGCTGATGATGGAAGTAGGCAGGATATCAGAGAAATGCACATGTGCAACATTCATCACTTGCAAGAAAGCTGGTAGACACTAAGAAGCTGAAGTATAAGCAGCATTCATTAACCCTGTTAAGTATTTAACTGGATGTCATCCGAAGATGCAAGTGTCTCACACCTATTTTTTACAGTTGCCATGGAGAGACACTGTAGGAGCACATGACTACATAATTATACGGGCTCTTCAAAAGAAACACACTAAGATTATCAAGATGGCTGCATGTAAGTTATGTTTGGAAAAAAAAAAAGCGCTGTTAGGTCACAGAATGCACATTTAAGATGTATTCAGGTGAGAATGTATCAACTACAAACCCATATTTATTAAGGTACAGCTTACTTTCAAGTTTCTCAGATTTTTTTCAGAAAGGAAAAGTCCCATTATGGAACAAATATCTACTCAGTAGTGGATTATATGCCTCGCTATCAGAATCAGAATACTTCATTAATCCCAGGGGGACATTATTGGGTGTTACAGCTGCTCCATTCAAGTATAATAAAAAGTAGCAGGAAAGAAATAATCAATACAACCGAAAAAGAAAAAATATATAAATACATACATCTACAGTATTTAAAAAAAAAAAAGATAACTTACAGTTCTATATTTTCTTGGTTTGAATGTGGATAACTTAAATATTACAAACGCACCTGTAACCCAGTACCAAATAATATAAAGTGTCATTTCTATGCACCAGAGATGTGAGTGGAATCCATGTTGGACCTTTATGAGATTTGTTGACCATAAAATTTAAATCTAGATGGAATGAAATACACACAACATACAGTGTGTTGTACATTTCTGGATCTCTGTATAAAACCCTCTATGTGTGACATGCTGCACTCACGGGTATGCGTCCTCTTGACCTGAAAGCAGCCACTCTCCTCAAGTCCTCCTCTTTACTTTTAAATGGTACGGCCAGCACAGTGGGGTAGGTGTCACACAGCTCGTAGTTCTTATTGATGAACGTAATACGCCACTTTTGGTTAGGTAAGCCCTGTGGAAGAGAAGCATCGTCAAGCACCGACTCAAACACTGGAATTTGTTCTAAAACGTACAGATATACTCTATTACTGTCAGCTCACCTGCCGTCTGAACTCCTCAATGGGTTTGTACACGTTCCAACCATTCTCCTCATACTTCTCCTGTGTCACGTATGCAAACAGCGGCTGATAGAAGGAGAGAGGAGACTTCAGTGAAATGTATGTGTAATTGGATTAACTAATAGATAAACCCCCAAAAAAGTGTTTATAGTGAATCAGCATTCAGCTCTACCAAATACTACAAAAACAATGTGTGATGTATTCAGGAACAACATAATAATGGCATTGTTTTTATTTGTCGTACAAATGAACTGTGAGGAAACAAGACTGTAAATGAAGTATTATACTATTTCAGGGGTGCCCAATGTTGATTAAGAGTTACTGGCAAGTCATGTTTAGACAAATTTAGATGTTAGTCCAGTGTTTTTCAACCTTGGGGTAATCTATACCTGGCTTTTCTGCCTCTGTCCATACTAATATACATTATATAGATTAAATGTCCTTTAAAATTAATGTTTAGTTGCAACATAGTATAAAAAACTATTACATAATCAAAAACAAATGAATCTGAGCAAAAAAATCTCTCTGTTTTGAATGTCTGGGGTCGCCAGAAATTTGTGATGTTAAAATGGGGTCACAAGCCAAAAAAGGTTGGAAACCACTGAGTTAATCTATCTTCATTGATCCTGTTTAGAGTATTTGACTAACATACAGGGTTGCCAGTTTGAGATCTTTTCTCTACAAACACAAGGTCACGACACCTGCACAGTCAAGCACGTGGTCAGTGTCATGAGCTACTACAAAACTACTTATCCTTCCCGTTTATGTCTACTAAAAAAGGGTATAAAAATGAGTGGGAGAGCTGGACCAAGTAAAAAAACCAAAAACTTAAGCAGATACACTTCAGAACACATTACACAAATACCACATACTGGACCCATGAGGCTGCAAAGGACAATACAAGAACCTCCTCATTGCTTTATTCTAGGTTGAAGAACACACCGTCTTGTTTGAGGGGTCTCTTACCAGTCCATGTGAGACGGGGAAGGCGTATCTGAAAAGTAGCTCAAAGATGTCTCGCCTGCTGTGACCCTCCTGTTTCAAGGCAAACCGCAAGTTCCTCATGTCCTGATAGTGAATGAAAGAGAGCAAGATCAACAAAAAACAAGGTCTGACATGTACAAGATCACACTCCGTGGAACTACTGGAAAGAGTTTAAGACCACTGTGTTCACCCTTAGAGTACTGGGCAGGACTATTTATCCAGATTAATTACATTTTTGAGCATCAAGCATCACAAAATATACATTTATGAGCAGACTTGAGGTGCTAAATGTTGAAATTTCTTGAATTTTCACACAGTGCTATAATTCTGCCACGGATCTTGGTGCAGCAAAATGGCTCAGGGACACCTCTACAATACAATAAAATAAAATAAAATAAAATAAAATAAAATAAAAAATAGGCCCCTATGTGAGGTTTCACCTACACCTACCACTGAAGCCCCACATTTAACAAACAGCAATTCCACAATTTTGATTTGAATATATATTTTGCCATATTTATGCCATCTGAAGAATTTCACCAACTCCTCTTAGAGTTCACAAAAGTAACAACAAATGTGATGAAAATTTACTGACATGGTGTTGCCATGGTAGTGCAACTTTTACGTTATCTGATCAAGGTCTTCTTTATTTTCAAATGTATAAGAAACAAACAACTTGAACATGAGACTGTTATATCAAGTTCCTATCCAACTACGCCCCACGAGAAGCTGCCTAGCCAACAAACAGCAAAAGGACATTGTATTTATATAGTGTCCAATGAAAGGAGCATCCACTAGAGCCACACCAAACTGTGAGATCAGTGGGGATGGGTTTTCCCACATATGAACTTTTATGTTTTGCAAGAAATTGTAAAACATTTCCTAAAAATTTGAAAATCTATCAAGTTCCCCCATTAATGGTGCATTCACACCACCCAAGTTTAATCAAACTTTAGATTTTTTGCATGGAAACGTGTGAAAGTAACCTCACTTTCACCCAGATGTACCCAAAGTCTCTTCAACCCTTACTTTACAACCAACAGGAAGTCATGCAATTTTTTCCACATTCTTTCATCACTTCCTGTGAAACACATTAAATAAATGAGGGTTGGTGTAATGATAAAAACTGTGAGGCAGTGCCTTTAAGTAAATGTACATAAACAAGGATTCACTCTATCCCTCAGACTGACCTTGCAGGTGATATCCAGACCATATGAATTTTCTCCTCTGCTTGAAGCTCCACCCATTTTCTCTACCCGACTGATGGCGCCCAGAGGAACGTCAAGCGTTACCGCCACATCCTACAACACACACAAGCATAAGTACTGTATACAATTACTCAAACACTGGGTTAGCAACATAAATATCATTAAAAGATCACCAAACTGCAATTTTAACATTAAGATATAAAAAAAATAATGTAAAAGTCAGATTTGCGCATTTTGTTGCTTCTGCCAGAATGAAAAAGGAGGAGGGATGGAGATAACTAGTTCTATCTCCACAATACAGGGGACTAGACTTTTGTGGCACTACATAAACTACCATGATAAAAAACTTCAGAACACACACACCCTCCTTGTTTTAATCTAAAACATGAATGGCAAAAATCACTTTTACCAATAGAAAATAAAAGCATGTTATTTATAAAGCCATGTGTTCTGTTTTTCAGTCATTTAGTAAGAATTCAGTTGAAGGAAATATAGACCTGCCTGAAAAATGTAATGTCAAGTCAAGTCATGTCATGAGGCCCAAATGACAAGGTGCTTCACTCCTGTGTTTTTCTGAGTTCACTTGGTATGACTGTTGCAGCCCAGTACCAGCAGAGGCCCAGTCAATGTTAAACTACTTCCTGTGAGCCTAAAATTGTTGTATTTCAAAAATAACGTATAGTAGCAGTAATGAATGATGAAGTAATGTGAGATGGCTCCAGTGTAAATACAGCAATAGTAAGCACTATTAGCAAAAAAAACCCCCAAAAACCTGTGGAGACAGGTGGAGATGCCTGTAAGTGACTTAAAGGAGTGATATTTTGCTTTTTTAAATGGAATTATTCATTTACAAACATTTCCCCATGGTCTGCATAAACTGTAAATGCCAAGGGGGGGGGTGTCATTCTTCCAATTTAAAAGAATGAGTCGTTGTGCTAAAAGAGAGAAGGCACCATGAAGCTTTGAACGTTCCCTGTATGCAAATAGTGAAGCACCTGAGCCGTGGAAGGGTATTCAGGCCAGAACCTACAGTTAGAATTTGAATATTAACATATAAGTAGAAGAAGCATGCTTAAGCTGGCCCCACATCAGAGGTAAACTGGACAGGTTTTGGGTCTAATTTATTCCTAATAATTATGGGAAAGAAAAAAGAAAATGAAAAATAGAAAGCCCCTTTTCTGACAAAGACGTTCGTCTGTGATGCTTTTTTTTTTTTTTTTAAATCAATGGTAAACCTGGGTTTGGGTATCCGAGGTGTTCAAACACACAGAAATACATACTAGAGACAGCAGCTGGTGCTCACATGAGAAAAATAAGACAAAGTGGGCACTTCACTCAATGGCACACAGCAACAAGCAATCCCAAATTCTTGTCTTGTTCTATACTTCGGACATTTGGAAGAAATGGTGCATAAAGGAAACCAATATCTTGTCAAGATCCTCCTGGTGGCCGGGAAGAAGGCCATAACAAAGAACTGACTTAAGACTGATGCTCCGTCTTACAAACGATGGCTTTCAATCCTAGATGATATACTTGCCATGGAACACCTTACATACAAACTGAAGTTAAAAGAAAATCTCTTTATAAGAAACTGGGGAAAATGGCTGATATTCAGGGGAAAATGTATCTATTAAGGGACCTAAAGATATTGTGACACACAAACAGGCTGTTCTTTTCATTCATTTGTTTTCTATTCTTGGGAGGGGGGGTTCTTGTTCCTCAACCTGAGGGGAGATTGGTTTGTGTAATACTGATACAAATGAGAAATAATAAAATAATAAAATACCACTGGCGGTTATGGCTGTGTTCTGAAAAACAGTTAAGGTCTGAACATTTCCTAGTGTTCAGCAGGTACAAGGCTCTTCCTCTGCAGACACAGTAAGAGTGCACTGTGATAAAACACCGAGGCTCAAGGGAACGGGCAGCTCTGCAAACACAACATCCATGCGACACTTTTGATTGGCTGTGACGGCCTCCTTCAAACAAACAAACACACACACACAGAGCAGTTAAATGGGACTTACAGCGTCTGAGCTCTTAAAGTACAGTCTGTAGTTGGTGATCAACACTTTGCCTTTCACTGCTGCGTTGAACGGACACATGTAGATGAGGTCTTTGTCTGCAAAACACAGATACAATCTACTGATTCATTTCATACCGAGATGTTCTCATGTGCACAAATTAAGTTCCTTTCTCACGAGGACATTAGTTTGGACACACAGAGAAGAGGAAGTGGAAAAAAGGGAAGAGAGATTCAGCAAAAGTAGTCTAAAAATGCTAAGTGTACTTCAGAGTTAGAATCCTCACAGTCTACAAACGACATGACACGGACACTGATTTGTGTCTAAGTGATGGTTGGGGAACACTGGTAGCCTGAGTCCCATATGAAAACAGAGCATGACTATGTAGCTATAATATGATAACACAGGTGGATAAAACTGAGCTCACCTCAGCCCTTCAAAAAGTCTAAGATCACTATGGAACATTCCTTACTAATCTATTCAAACAGAACCTCCTTTACATTCAGTGAAGGTCGGAGTCAGGGCGGTGGTCGAGCCCTTTCAAACTCTCACTTTTACCAGACAAAAGAAAAATAAAACATTATTTCCCAATTCTGTGGCTATTGAAACGGTTATATTCTGAAAATACAAAACAACATACCCACTCCACGCCTAAACTCTACAACTCTGCGACTTCTATCTATAAAAGAGGTCCTGACGCAGGCACGCACCGTGTTTACGGAAGTAAATATACGTTTCCCGACGCGCCTCCTCCTGGGAAGCAGAATTGTGATGTTTGTCGCATTTAAATGACGTAAAGGTCGGATAAATGCGACCTGGCCGTTCAGACTGAAGTCGCATTGCAAAATACCAGATACATATCGGATTCAGGACCACATATCAGAGCCTAACTGATATGGGATTTTTGGGGCCGATGCCAATACTGATATTGGAGGCTAAAAAAGATGAGATCTGATATATCGGCTGACATTTGATACATCTGCCAATATCCGATATATCAGCCCATATATGAAATAAGAACATTGATATACACAGGATATTACAGTCTCATACTAGATAATGGTGGACGTGATTTTAACAGGTGCATCTTTATCTCACAAAGCGTAATTGTCAGAGCAGAAGTGAAAGTGAAACCGACATGTTTTACTATTCCTCTAACTCTCCGAGCAGCACAGATACAGAGGAGCAGCGAGCGACAGAATCTCTGCGTAGCAAAAAAATTAATACATCGGTTATATATTGGCCCATGTTGATTAATAATAATAATAATATAATAATGGATTAGAGTTATATAGCACTTTTCTGTTGACGCCTACTCAAAGCGTGTACAGTGGATCCATTATTCATTCGCTCTCACATTCTCCCTCTCATGGTTGTAAACTACATTTGTAGCCACAGCTGTCCTGGGGCAGACTGATAGAAGCATGGCTGCCATTTCGCACCTACGGCCCCTCCGACCACCACCGAACTTTCATTCACCAGTGTGAGTAGCAGCACTGGAGGCAAGGAGGGTGAAATGTCTTGCCCAAGGACACAACAGCACATGACTGGGACAGAGCGGGATTCCAACCGCCAACCCTTCGGTTATTGGACGACCCGCTCTGCCTCCTGAGCCACGGCCACCCAAGTTTAGATTGTGGTAGAATAACCTCTACCGCATATGAACGTGTCCTGGGTCAGATTTGAAAATAATCAGATTTGTGCCGTTCAAACTGTCTTTAACAGATCGGATACAGGTCACATATGAGCAAAAAAATCAGATCAGGGGCACATTTACCTGCAGTCTGAATGCAGCGGAAGGCTGTGTGATGGCAGAGGTGTGTCACGTTCTGACTTAATCAGAGTTACTAGCCATCTTTTTCAGGTGCCTCAACTATCAACAAATGAACTAAGCTCCAGCCAAAACCAGGCATGTGCTGCTGCGTACATACTCACCTATAATTCTGTCCTCTCCTGGCAGCAGAGACACATCAGCTAGTAACTCCATCTTCAGGGACTCTCTGGAGGTCTACAATCCCACACAAACAGACCAATCATATCATGACCTTCAAATAGTTATTAAGGTTGAATAAAGCAGTGATAGTGTCCTGCTTACACATTATTTACCATTTTATCAGAAGAGTTAAAGGGAAACTTCGGGCTTATCCTGTGTCCAGTCAGCTGAGACTTCCTAAATATGGAATTATTCCATTTTAAGGATGAACCCACAGACTGTGACAGACACCACTTCAAAGCATACAGGCTGAAACTGGCAATGCTGTTGTTCATCCTTATTTGGAATTTTAACCTGCAACTTAGGAGCACGAACTGCACACCATTCTTTTTCAGCACGGTCTCTCAAACCTCCTGAAAAATAGCCTGTGTCTCTAGTGGAGTGTCCAGGATGTGATGGGGGTGGACTTAACTATAACGTGGTTCATACACATTTTTTCAAGGTCAAATTCAAGCACTTTTAAGGGTCATTTTCATATTTTGCCAGCACAGCATCTTATCACTGAGATTAAACCCATATAGTCACGGAAAAAATTATTAGATCATCAAAAGTCATCAAAAACAATGGTTATGCAATCCAGTCCTAACTCCTGTGTGGATCATGTGAC
>JAPQRP010000014.1:20677307-20690976 GCA_037367295.1 Apogon hyalosoma
TAGTTGGACCAGGCATTAAAATGAACAAGAAATTGAAGAAAACAAGGGTGGTCTAATAATTTTTTCCGCGACTGTATCTACAGGAATACATATACTCATGATTCTTTTTTTCACTTTTTATCACAATGATGTACACTGTATTATGTGAAAAAACACCTAAAATGATGCTTCATAATAGCAAAAAAGTTTGGAAATTAGAGGAGAACACAAAGTTTTATCCAAATGTACCACGACTCGACCTGGGAGCATTTCTTTTTTGACAATGCTCTTTTTTTTTAAAATGCATCCCCTCTCTGTAAAGTAGCTTTGGCTTGAGTTAACATTAAAAATAAATTGATTAATCATATCACAGAGTTATAATTGCAAGCACTTTCAAGCACTTCAAGCCCTTTTCAGACCTTGAAAACAAAACATTGAAATTCAAGCATTTTCAAGGCTTTCAAGCACCCGTACGAACCCTGTAAACCACCTTACTGTTCAAGGCCCACCTATCTCAGTGTTTCAGAGTGAACTTCTTGTAGTATTTTATATGAGCAGACTTACACTGGAGATGTGTGTGTCCAGGGCGTTGGAGTTGTAGACAGAGACTGGTGAGGCCATCACTCAGGGAGGGGGCTTCCACAGGCTGGAAGACACACACACACAACCACTGCCTGAATATAAAGGTCAATCCAATCCACTTTATTTATAGAGCATATTTAAACAACAAGAACATTTCCAAAGTGTTGCACATCATAAAAACAATCAAACAATTAAAAGAAATACACTAAAACAATAAGTACACAAAACTAAAACAATGCTGTAAATAAAACAAAATCAAATAGTTAAAAGTAATCAAATAAATAAAGAAAGAAAGAACACAGAGAACCACAAAACTCACGCAGAGTTAAAAGCCAGAGAATAAAAGTGGGTCTTAAGACGAGACTTAAAATACTCCACCATGGGGGCTGTTCGGACGTGGGGGGGCAGGGCGTTTCAGAGTCCCCCCTGGTTTTAAGTCTCGTCTTCGGTATCACAAGCTGGACCTGGCCCTCGGACCTCAGTGCACGTGAAATAAATTTGGATGAATGTCCGTGATGTACTGTGGGGCCAGTCCATTCAAAGCTTTAAAAACAAACACTACAATCTTAAAATCAATTCTAAAATTAACAGGGAGCCATCGCAAAGACGCAAGACAAGACTAAAGATGCTAAAGTTACTCCATACTATGAAAGAAGACAGCAAAAATCTTTTCATCACAGGAGCTGTGGTGTTGCCTGTGTAATGATGTGGTCTTTTCCATCACTGTGTGTTGTGTCTTATTGTTTTACGCATATTTATGGTATTTGATTAAACTGTGCTATCTTATAATTTAATCATGCTTTTAGATGTAAAGCACTTTGGTCTTCATTATGCTGATGTAAAGTGCTATATAAATAAACTTTGACTGATAATACTATTTAGAGCCTAAGTTGACACAGTCTACACGCTGTCGCACTGCACTGACCACCAGGCCACGACAAAAAGGTGAACTAAAAACTATTAGGCTACGTTATATGGTCCATACCAGAGATGTCAAACTCATTTTAGTTCAGGGGTCACATTCAGTCCAATATGATCTCCAGTGGGCCGGACCAGTGAAATAATATTAACATATTAATAAAGACATAATGCAAACTCCAAAGTTTTCTCAAAGTCTTAGCGTGAAAAAAGTAAAATTACAGTACGAAAGTGTTAATACAGATACACTATCCTTTAAAAAAAATATGAATAACATGAACAAAAATTAACAACCTGACATTTCTTGAGAAAAAATAAATGCAATTTTAACAATATTATGTCTCATTTTGTGATTTACACGTGCATTATAACTTACAGATCACAGTGGATCTACAAATACACAAACATTTTGAGTATTGGTAAAATCCCACTTTATTCTCTTAAGACATTTCAGGTTGTTCATATATGTTCGGGTTATTCACACTTTTTTGTGAAAGGATACTTTATAAATGCGATCATATTTATGTCATTTTACCTTTTTTTTACGCTAAAACAAATACAGGCTGTATGTGTGACACCTGTGGTTTATACCATTGTAGGTTACATGACAGAGCATTATATAGCTAATTGAACAGCTTTACTTCTTAACGTGGTAAATAAAGCTGTAGTTTGCACATTTATCCTGGAACACAGTAGGGTCCATTTGGGAAGGGAAGAGGGCTGTTGGAGTGTGAGAATGAGCCTGTTAGAGCCAGATGCCAACTGTGTGGACTCTAAATCAGACGCGTGTGTGATCTCTCACTGGAAATGAACACAAAACTGCTTCATGTTAACGACAAGTACATTATATTTTCTGCAGTTTATTTCAAAGGCCGTCTGAGCCTTCATTGACCTTGTATGTGTGGTTACCACGTCATGCTACTCTTACATGCATTTATACCATAAAGACCCAAAACAGCCACTGGTGACCAAATTCATCTACTGATCCAAACGGTTTTATTCCTGCTGATCAACTAGGCTAATCCAATCAATACATTTAAATAATTGGCGCAAAATGCAGTTTGTCGTCTTTTCATGGTCATCAGATATGACCCATTTGGACATTCAGAGGCTCCGTAGTTACCATGGAAACACCGTCATTCTTCTACAACAATGATTCACAAGTAAAACCCATGGAGTTGGCTCAATGACAGTGGATGGACACGCTTGTTTTTACATTCAGTACATTCAGTTATTGATATCTAGCTGAAAAAGTCACTTTCTTCAGTTTTCTCTGTTTTTGATATAATGATCCTCAACTTTAATCTGAGCTTTTATGAACATCTATGTGATCAGTGAATGAAATACAAGAAAATAATTGATTTTAACAAAAAAAAAAGCAAAATACAGAGCATAATATTATAATAAATGGTGATAAATCACTAAAGAAAGGTTAAATACAGACCCATAAAGCGCTGGGTCTTTATGGGTTAAATTGCCCCCCATGGACAAACAAAATTCTTTGTATTGATCTGAACTGATCCAGAGATTAGTACTTACTAAGTTGACTAGTTACAGCTCCGTCGATATTGGTTAATTCATTGGATACTGGCTTTTCCCTCCTCCGAACTATTAAAGTGTACCTACTGGTCATGCTTACGACATTAATTGTGCTTTGTGTATTACTTAAAAGCAAAAAAGGTGCAAATTCCGTAAAAAAAAAAAAAAAATCAATGAAATAAAAATCACCATAAATGCACCACACTGGACCTTTTTATCACGTGAATTACACCCGGAGGCAGAACTTATGGGGATCACCTAGTCATAAATATCGCCGGTTACAGGTCAGCAGAACCCAGCAGACTGAGGTTTACACCCTTTTGGACACCGTGCTGCACATCTGTGCCTCAGGTGCTGTCATCAATTATGAACAGAGCAGCCAACATCTACGATTGAATTACTACATCCAACATCACACACAATAGCTACGAGAAGGTAAGGTAAGTAAACAATGTTTGGTGCATTGGTGGGGGTGGGGGGTGGGGTCACTACAGCTGAGTGTCAGACATCTGTCACTCCACTGTAGTCATGGAAACAACCCCCAGCACTGGACAAGGATCACAACAAAACTGAATGAAAATGACATTAATAGAGTGTGTGCAGTGCAGGACAGCCCTCTGAATGGAAAAACCAGTGGCTACTAGGAAGATTTCTAGCATTTTTGGCTTTATGGTCACTTACACCATTATGGGAATTCATCATGTAGAATACATACTAGGGAATGGTTCAAATGTTCAAACATTTGAATAACCTTTATATATAAAATGATGTGTGTATATATCTAGTTCATGTAACTGCCACCTTGACATTTTTAGGGACAGAAAGCCATCATAGGCCAAACAAAACAAAGGTCTTGTTTAGCCCTTTCAGCTTTATACACCTATCGTAATTCCACTCCTGCTCACATGTATTTGAATCCCAGTGAATTAACTTTCACTTACTAATCTTTCTTTATGTTGTCAAACAGGTGAACAATTATGAAATGATCATTCATGACTGCATTATATCATTGACCACTTCTAAACCATGGCAAACATCTATTACATAACCACAATGTTGACTCATATAATTAAGGAAGAGGATTCATCTTCTTCAAATGATTTTCCTAAAACTAGATTTTTACAAAAAACTACAAAAAAAAAAAAAAAAAAAATCACACTATATTACCTTGCTTAGAATAGTGCCACATTTTGCACTAAAGCGTAATGATACCAATCATATCATCAGTTTTTTTTTATTTTATTTTATGCAATGCTGTACAGTGAACACAGAGTTTTATTTAAACCGGAATCAGACCTGACCCTGAGTATCAAAAATAATTAAAATGAGTATGTATTTATAATTTGCAGTACATTTGAAAGACGGACCATGTTACTTAAAAAAAAAGTTAAAGCACTTTGGATATACATGAAATGTCTGGTCATATCCTCCTGACACCCAGGAAAGTGAAAATTTTAGCTTTTTTACATTAAACAATTGTCTGGATTGGAAACTGCATAGTGCAACAGTTTTTTTCACACATTTTTTAAAGATTTTATTTATTTATTTAGTTATTTTCTCATGGAATGTCTTGTGCAATGGACAGCATTTTCAAACTTTTGGCCCCTACAGAGGACAAAAATGCATTACTGGGTCTCAGGAGGATATTCCCTTTCCTGCTGCTTTATACGTTTTGGATAGTTCCTAAACCACACCTGCTCCTTCTACGTCTGACGATGTGTCAAAACTAACTCAGACTTTTCCAAGATCCAGTTAACACCTTTAGAAAGTTTTTTAGTGTTTTTGAATTGTACGCAGTATTGTTTATCTATTCACTGTAGTTTCCCTAAATTTCTGTACACATATGGTCCACAATGCTGTGAAATTTATTACCGTCACTGAAAAATGTAACATTTTCTTAAGACAAGACTCTTAAAATGCGTAGCTTATGTGCCTAAGTCCTCCACAAACTTTGGGAAAATGCTCATATGAATATACAGTAAATCCATTTTTTTAATATAACTACACCAAGCAGCTTTCATTCAAAATAACAGAGCAGATAATGGGTGAAAATATGATGAAATCAACCTTCCCAAACAGCACCTCAGCCCTCTAAACCAAAGGAATAACCTAATAAGGATTACTGCAGTAAAGTAACTTGAGTGTTGTACATGGAAATCTGTGTATAGGCTGTAGACACAGATGTCCAATATGCATCACCACTGTTAAATAATGAGCCAACATTATTTTTTACACTTCTCTTTACACTTAAATAGACTTGCTAAGTTGGTGATTGGCCCGTTTCAGCTGAAAACAGAATGTAAGTAAAGAAGGAACCTTTGGACGGTGGTGTTATTTAATGAAGTAATGCTCTCTATAAAACTCATCAGATGACAAATGAAGATCCTCTTTGACAGCAGATTGTCAAATATCCCGGCCCAAATAGCTGGTGAGCTCAGTGATTTTAAAGTGATATACGTGCCATGAAGAACATGTCCGATTCACAGAGAGCTTTTGGAAAAGGAGAGAGAGGGACAAAGTGCACATGTGAGCAAGTGAGAGTTAGCATAAATAAGACCGAGCAGAGGGAAGTGAAACAAGCACACAACTTTCTCTGGAAAACACTTCACACGCTGATGCTGCCTCGAATGAACGTGAACGAGCACGGATAGAAGCTGATGGGAAAACACTGCTGAGGTCCGAGCGGTCCTGTACTACAATGTCAGTCTCATGGTTTGTCGAGCTGCTACAAACTATTTCAAGAGCAGAGAAACTAAAGCGCTGCTCATATTAGTAAATGAGACTTTGAGCGGTATGTGCTTCCTCTTTCAGCGAAAGTCTGTGGCAGCGGGGTGCAGCTTTTGTTGCTCATGAGAAAAACGTCTAATTATAGTCTAGTGAAAGTAAAGGTTTTAGAGAAAATGAGACGAGGGGGGACAAATAAAGCTGTGTGTGTGTTAGGGGAATGAAAATTATGACTGCTATCAAAGCTTGGTGTTTTCAGTAGAAAGTAGGCGTGTAGGTGTGGGCGGTGGTGTAAAGGAGAGGCGGTACCTTTGACTGGGATACGGTCACAGCTGTGCAACACACCTGGTTGATCCCTAACTGGTCCTCACCAATGCTCAGCCCTCGTCTATGCCTCCAAGTAGAAGAATATCTGTGGCCACACCACTCAGGGTTCCTACAGATTTTTCAAGGTCCAATTCAAGCACCTTTAAGGGTCATTTTCAGATTTTTCTTATCGCTGAGTAAAATACATACCTACAGGAATACATACACTCATGATTATTTTTTCACTTTTTATCACAATGATGTACACTGAATTATGCTATAAACATTTAGAAATTAAAGGAGAGACATTGTTATAGTTTTAGCACCTTTTAAAGTAATGGTGGTGTTTTATATGTATGTTCTTATCAGTTTTAAGTTTGTTTTTAGCACTGACTTTCATTGTGTTTTATGTATATTTTTAGTGTGGGTGTATGGCTGTGATTTCCATTTTGTGTAACTTCTGCTGCTGCCTTGGCCAGGACACTCTTGAAAAAGAGATTTTTAATCTCAATTAGCTTTTTCTACTTGTTAAATAAAGGCTATAATAATTAATACCAAAAAAAAAACCAAAAAAAAAAAAGAAAAGAAAGAAAGCCACTTCAAGCATTCTTCAGGCACACTCACTCACACTGAACCAAAAATTAAGATAAAAATGAACCTGTAGTCAACCTGAGAGCACCTGGCAATTTTCTTTTTTGACACCAAGTTTTATTTTTCAAACTGTATCACCGCTCTGTAAGTAGCTTTGGCGTAGCATCTAACCTGGCAGCTTTAACATTAAAAATAACTGAATAAATCACATCACAGAGTTAGAATTGCAAGCACTTTCAAGCACTTAAACTAAAATTCAAGCACTTTTCAGATCTTGAAAACACAACATTGCTATTCAAGCATTTTCAAGGATTTCAAGCACCCGTACGAACCCTGACCACTGTAAAGGGTTTTTGACCGGCAGGCGTGATAGATCAACAGTCACCCATTTACATACTGGAACGGTCGACGCCCAGAACAAGATCAATAACGACCACGCTGCGCATTGACCTACCCCAGGGTGGGGGCTAGAATTATATTACTGGGACACAAGCAATCAGTCTCCCCCAAGGACGACACCATTACTGGGACATGGAACGTACACACCCTGTATACCAGTGGGAAAGTAAAGGGTGCTAACAGTACCAGACAGATACAGGTGGGACATCATTCGACTGGCTGAAAATGTATAATTTCCGCTTTACTCATGCTCTTAATGATACATATCTGCTCCCTTCCGGATTTTCTGATCCAGTTTTGTCTCAATACCACCATAACACTTTGAAGAACAGTCTAGCTCAGTACTCTATGGGGGTAGGGGGGTATGTGGTCTGTCTGTATTTCTTTACTGCAGTCACTTTTGTCATGGGTGGTGCTAAGTAAAGGATGCAGCAAAGGCACCTTCGCAAAACAGTGTTAAGGGAGAAGTTGTTTTGGTGGAACCTTTGCATGTAGAGAAGTGAACCCTGTCATTAAAATGTCTAAATCCCTCATAAAATAAAATTACAGACCACATGGAACCAAGCAGACTTTCCTGACTGACTGATGCAAATCTTTGTCACATCCTGCCATTTTCAACATGTAGTTACAGCTCGGGTGTTGCTGTCGTTTCATTTAAGAGGGACTTTGATTTTGAAAAAATTATACACAGTAGTAAGACAGGAGACAAACTTTCGTGACTATTTAAATCACATCAATTACACATGTTAGTCAATTTAGCACTTATGAGAATTGAGACAAGAAATTTGCAGGAAAACATGGATTTTACACTTCTACTACAACTCCAATTTCAGTGAAGCTGGAGCGTTGCTTAAAATGTAAATAAAAACAGACTTATAATCAACTGAATACATTACAAAGACATGATATTTAATGTTCAAACTGATAAACGTTATTTCTTTTCACAAATTTTCACTCGTATTGAATTTGATGCATGCAACACATTCCAAAAAAAAAAAAAAAAAAAACTGGGACAGGGGCAACAAAAGACTTGGAAAGTTAATGAATGCTCAAAAAACACCTGTTTGGAACATTCCATCAGTGAACAGGTGAATTGTGAATAGGTGAGAGCCATGTTTGGAGTATAAAAAGTGCATCCCCAAAAGGCTCAGCCATTAACAAGCAAGAATGGGGCATGATTCACCACTTTGAGAACAACCGTGTCTGAGTAAATGGTCCAACAGATTAAGAACAATGTTTCTTAGTGTGCAATTGAAAGGAATTTGTGTATTTCATCATCTACAGTCCATAATGTCATCAAGATTCAGAGAAATCTCTGCACTTAAGAGGAAAAGCTGAAAACCTACACTGCCCATGACCTTGGATCCCTCAGGCAGCAATGTATTAAAAACAGACATCATTCTGTTAAGGATATTAACCCCTGGGCTCAGGAACACTTCAGAAAACCACTGTCAGTTAACACAGCTCGTCTCTACATCTACAAGTGCGAGTTAAAACTCTACCATGCAAAGCAAAAGACTTAACAATACCCAGAAACTTCACCAGCTTCTCTGGGCCCAAGCTCATCTGAGATGGATTGATGCAAAGTGGAAAGGCTGTTCTGTGGTCTGACGAACCTACATTTCAAATTGTTCTTGGAAATCGTGTGAAGACCTTGTAGTAAAAGACTGTGGGTCCTAGACTGGCAATCTGCCTGCAATTCAGACCTGTCCCACTAAAAATGCATCGCACATTATCAAAGCAACAAGTGACAAAGCAGACTCCGGACTGTTGAGCAACCGAAGAGGTACAACGAGCAACAATGGCAAAGAATTCCACCTAAAAAGCTTCAGCAGTTAGTGTCCTCAGTTCCCAAATACTTATTGAGTGTGGTTAAATAGAAGGGTCATGAAATACAGTGGCAAACATAGCATAGTGTTGCAGGCATCAAATTCAAATTAAGTTAATATTTGCAAAAAAAAGTCTATCAGTCTGATCATTAAATATCTTGTAAATGTACTGTATTCAATTCAATCATTGTATTATTTTTTTTACACAACAGTTTAGCTTGACTGGAAATGGGGCTGTACACAGATTTAACAAAAAATAGCTATTAAAAAAAATAATTATACACCAAAACGACCTG
This sequence comes from Apogon hyalosoma, assembly GCA_037367295.1. Taxonomy (NCBI): domain Eukaryota; kingdom Metazoa; phylum Chordata; class Actinopteri; order Kurtiformes; family Apogonidae; genus Apogon; species Apogon hyalosoma. The sequence goes on from JAPQRP010000014.1 coordinate 20,686,471, forward strand.
ATGTTGACAGCCTTGGTTTCTATGAGTACAGCCAGACAACATCACCAGCTCTCAAGATGAAAAGGTAGAAGGTTTAACACCAGAAGAAAACAGTTGAAATACAAGGCATGGTGGTGACATTTCATGGAGAAAACCATTAAACTCAGTAATAATCCAAGCACTCCCTTGCAGCTGCCATAGCCTAAATGTAGGACATGACAACTATAAATCTGTCACTGGTATAGGCCGTGCAGATGTGGATCCAATACAATGATTGGGTGCAGTAACTCAAAGCAGGCTACAGTCTGCAAAATATTGACAGCCAGGCACACAACGCGTAAGGCTGCAGAGGAAAGACCAGATCTCAAGGCCAAAAAAAAAGCACAAACTGCACTTTGTCGAGTCCAACCCTGACCCAGTGACCTGTACATGAGCTGCAGATGCACTATAGCAGGATCCAGTGATAAACAGCATTACACATCTGCCGAATACACGGACAGTAGACCATGTGCAGCAGCTTTAGCGCAAGAAAACAGAATGCGGGATGTTTCAGTGACAGCAGTTAACACAACAGCCGCCGTACCCCAGTGTGGTTTGGGATTTTCCACCGCCAACACTGACAGCTATGAGGGAAGTTTGCGGCGTCTGAGGCATGAACACAAAGCCAAATGGTCGCCTTTAGCTACCGGCAGTGTGTAGTCCGTCAAAACCGGCGTAGTGTTCGTGTTAGAGTATTCCGAGTACCTACACTTAAAGGCCACAAACGAAGCTGGGAACAACAAAAGCTGCCCTTAAAAGCCCCAAACTGAACTTTTCCAACTTGGCTAATCCAATGGGCACAGCTGTGGAGTTGCACCAGGAAATAGCGGAGGCCTAGACGGTAGGACCGCTTATTACGGCCGAAATGTGGGCCAATTGTCCCCCGGTTTGCCCAGGAACCGTCAGTAAAAACCTCCCAAAGACATTTAAGATAAACTCGGGTGGCCTCATCGCGGTCAAATGTTTTAACTTACCCGCAAAGTGCGTTTCTCCCGTGGTTGAATGTCGATGTGTTTCCCTCAAACCACAGCAGGAACTTACTCTACGTCACGTGCCGGGCTGTCATGGCGCCGATTGGCTGGTTGTCAAACTGGGGCTCGCAAAGGATGCTGGGAAATGTAGTAGGGTTTTTTTTTTTTTAACTACACTACCGAGCGATTAGAGGCTAAGTCCATACGCTTTTTTTTCTTTTTTTTTGTAGTACCATAACAGATGCTTATCTAAAAGGAGAAGAACGGATTCAGCTTATGTACTACAGCGAAAGTGAGCAGAATCAGGCTTAACTTTATTCTCCTAATACTACTGATGAATTTTATGTAGATTTCACAATTTAGGCAAAATATGAATTTGGCAAATATAGAGACATATTTATGTGCAAAGTGAACTGCAATTCGTGTCCTATTTTTTTTATAACATGAAGATTATTAAACGAACTTCAAATAAAAATATTGAATGAAAATAAGGAAAATTACACATTCACTCCATTGTGTACATCATCAGTTTTCAATGTCAGCAGCAGACTTTGGCCTTTCGCACCAGCTTTTACATGCTTTTCACTTGTTGAATTAAAAAGTCCCATATTTTTAAAGAATACCTAGTGTGTTATTGTCGTTTCATCTGGTTAAATCTTTAGCCCTTTTTTTTATGTTGCTTTACATTAGCTCATTTTTTTTTTACAATATTTTTTGTGTTGGATGTGTTTTACACTTTTATGACAATCTCATCTTGTGACATTTGTCATGTGTGATATCCACTAAGGAATTCACTGAGGGATCTGAGTGTTTTTTGTTTCATCCATTTAGGTTGAAGTCAGTCTTGATATTGTGAAGGTTTGCAATGATGCAAACTATAATAATGGATACTTTCCCTTAAATGCATTAAAATTAAAGTAACGAGCCTGTTTAGAAAATGTCAGTTTTCTAAAACAACACCATCCATATGCAATCAATCAATCAGTTAACCAATGAATCAATAAAACTGCTCAAATTCTTTTTATGATTGAATGTCTGGTATTAGTTTGCATTTTGTGGGCTAAATAATTCATCAGTAAATTTAACAAATTGAAATCTGCTCTATGTATATATTTATCAACTAAAATTAAATGCTCTTTTACAATTCACCAATTTCCAACTCCAAACAGGAAATAGTTTGGACAATACGGAAAATTTAAAGGCACATTGTTTTTTTTTAAACATTTCAGTCCTTTCCTCACACATCTGTTGTCAAACTAATGATCCTTAGCTCATATTTGCTCCTAAAGTACTAGACCATTCCTGGATGCTTTTGCAATAAATGAGGATTACAATCATCCGTTCACATCACCTGTTTCAAATCACATTGTAACTTCATTATTTCATTTCGTTATTGGTATAAACTTCCCTTGTTCCTGCTTTTTCTTAAATGTGTTGCAGCCTGAATGATAGGAATGGATGTGTATTCACAAAGGAAATGAAGCTGACCAGACAAAACTGGAAATATATTTTGTTTATACTGTCGACAATGCATCACAATCTTTCTTTTTTAATTTGTATTTTACCTTGTTTTCTTATCTGGGGCTGTATTTGTTGGAATGTTGGCAGTCTAAGATCACCTGCTGTAACTAAAACTAATTTAAAATCCACAATATTCTGTGTGTGTGTTGTGGGTGAGGAGGAGGTAATCAAGTGAAAAAATATCACTTTTCCTTTCTTTGATCTCTTATTTTTATTACCTGCTCAAAATATTGGAGTTCATACGCCGAAAAAGCAATAAAAAGCTAAATTTATTTAGCTTTTGCAGCAGAGCAGTTTCCTGCTTCAGCCAGATGTAGTTTCCACTGTTACCAGTAAAGGGCAGTAGTGTCCTCATGGTACTCTGATGCAGATGATGTTGCATTTTTCTGTGTATAAAGTGCTTTGTATGTGTAACTCAACCACACGTGAGATGATAGTGTGACAGTCTGAAACCTCATGTTACCTTAACTCTAATGTAAATTGCACCACAGCATCAGTGAATGCATGACATGAACAACAGTATGAGGCGCATAAAGATTCGAAGATTTTTATTTTGTCAATTCACTAGATGCACAAGACATACAGAGAATTGAGATGATGCTTCTTTCTCACCTTGTCATTAAAAAGCCATGCAAACTTTAAAAAAAAAAAAAAAAAAGATGGTAAAAATAGAATAACTATAAATAGGTGGAATCAAAATCAGAATGCTTTATTAATTCCAGGGGGGGAATTATTGGGTGTTACAGTCGCTCCATTCAAGTACAATAAAAAAGTATCTGGAAAGAAACGATCAATACAACAGAAACAAATAAGTAAGTAAATAAATAAATACTTAACCTCCTGAGGCCCCTCTGTAGAGGACAAAAGTTTGACAGTTTAACTTAAAAAAAAAAAAAGCTGTCCATTGCAAAACACATTCCATTAATACATAAATAAATAAAAATAACTTTAAAAATGTATCTGAAAAAAAAAAAAAAGTTGCATTACGCAGTTTCTAATCAAGACAATTGTTTCATATAAAAAAAAGCTAAACTTTCACTTTCCTGGGTCTAAGGCGGATATTAAAACACTCTAGTAAGACACAAAATTAGAACCACAATTTGTACGATATGTATGAGACAATATATTATCAATACGATAATTAAAGAAATATACATAATAAATGTGCAAAAATATTGTTGTGTGTAATTATAATTATGTGGTTATAAGGTGGAGTTAAATGATTTGATGGCCACAAGCAGGAATGACTTCCTCTGTATGAAGAATAAACTTTAATAAAATATTAAGTGCGTATGTAATCCTGTTTATAACAGCAGCAGTAGTGCAATCAGCAACGGTTATGAGGTGAATGAAGGATCAGAACAGCATCAGATATGACAGTAACAGCAGCAGGTGTGACAATAGTGCAATAGTTGTAATGAAGAGCAGCAGACAGTCAGCAGCAATGTGAGAGTGCACTCACAGATATTACTGACTGTGGAGTCGGCCTGGTGCTCTGTGAGGGGAGTTGGGAGAACACACATGGAATAAATGTCTTTTTTAATCAGGTCAGCTGTGGCCGTGTCAGTGCTGTAGGCCAGTGTATAGTGTGGGCATCGATGGCACAGGTGGGAACATATCTCCAAGTCAATACATTACCTCGCACACCTCCAGACTGTGTCACGACCTGAGCTGAACAATTCAAATCTCTGTGAGACATGAAATAAGATTTTTTTTTCTTTAAATTAAGGATGTCGTGGTACTTGTATTTGTGATAGTACAGGGTTAGGGTTAGAGCAGTGGTTTTCCTGACCCCATTTTAACATCACAAATTTCTGGCGACCCCAGACATTCAAAACAGAGACTTTTTTTTTTTTGCTAAAATTAATTTGTTTTTGATCATGTAATAGTTTTTTTTTTATTCTATATTGCAAATAAATGTTAATTTTAGACACATTTAGTCTATATAATGTCTATTATTATGGATGGAGGCAGTAAAGCCAGGTGTAGATTACTG
>JAPQRP010000014.1:20699812-20728821 GCA_037367295.1 Apogon hyalosoma
GCTGATCACGATTGATCAGCTGATCGTAAACTATGGATTGGCCCCCCCTTCCATAGAGCATCATATGAAAAGATATATGCAGCCTGACCGATGTGCAGCCCATCCATCCATCCATCCATCCATCCATCCATCCATCATCCTATCCATCCATCCATCCATCCATCCATCCATCCATCCATCCATCCATCCATCCATCCACTTAAACACATAGGTCTTGGCTTGTTTCAAGTGAACCAAATACAGGAATCGGATTACAACGCAGCTAAATCTTTTATTTTCATGTGACGGAAATGGAACTTGCCCTGCATTAACTAATAAATGGACAAGGTTTCTTCGTTCAGTCGTTCTTCGTCAGTAATTCTTGATGCCGTGCCACCACAGTCAAGGAGGGGAACATGTTATTCAAAAGGACTGGTTCATTTACCAAAGTGCAGCGTGAAATCAAACTGGGATGTTCTGCTGTAATCGCAATCGAACTGAGGATGGCAGACTATCAGGTGTGAAAATTACTTCAAGGCTTAAAGGATATTCAGTCACAATACCTCGAGATATCTTTGCATTGTACATGTGGAATGTTCTTACTTTCACTATTAAATGTTGATGGGAGTTGTAAAGTTTCTTTCTTAAAATTTCATCCATCATCTTCAATCACACTTGTCTAAGATATTTTATGACCACATTTCTTCTACATAGGTGAGAGTTCATTGCATGTTAGAAAGGTTCTTCTTCATTTAAGTTTCTTTCTTTCTTTCTTTCTTTCTTTCTTTCTTTAACATTTCACCCATCGTCTTCAATCACACTTGTTTGAGATACTTTATGTCCACATTTCTTCTACATAGGTGACAGTTCATCGCATCTTAGAAAGGTTCTTATTCGTTTCTGTTTTTAGACTTAATTGGAGTCGTCTCTCCATCTCCAATCATTTGAAGCTTAAAACACTTTTTTTTTTTTTTTATCACCCTGCTTGGATGATTTATACTGTGAGGACCAACTTTATGTACTAACAAAAATGTTCCAAAAACCTTTCATAGGTGAGAAGAACGCGAGCACACGCGCACGTGCACGCGCACAATAGGCTCTACCGCATCACGTGTGTCTCCATGTGTTTTGGAGGGGGGGGGGGCACTGCACAGACCTCCATTCATTTGATGGGGACATAATATAAGCCTTATCTTAACCGAACCCAAGCATAACATTTATGAACGGATGAACGATTTACAGTAATTCGACCCAAACGTGACGAATTCACATGTTTATTAATTGAAGGAGGTCGGAGAGAGAGAGAGAGAAGGGGGGGAGGGGGGGGCTGCATCGGTCGAGCCCCAGTGCTTCCAGTATGGACACTTGACGTAGAGAACTGGGAGAGGCGGGGCTTGGAGCTCGCGCAAAGAGTCTGGAGTGGATAACGGACAGAGCTGGTCTCCGCGAGCCTGCCTCTCATTCATCACCGCAGGAGCTCGTGCGTCAGCCCGTGTTGGTCCTCCGCCATCAAACCCCATCCAGTCTCCTCCGACCGCCGACACCAAGGACACCGGGACGCCGCCACCCACCCGTACCTCCGGTCATCATTCGCGGTAAGATCCGCAGAGCAGCGCGGGGGCTCGCGAGCTGCTGCCGGTTAGATAACGGATGGCTCAGCCCGGTCGGTCCCGTAGGTTGACTGAAGGAGCCTCTGTCATCCCTGTACGGGCCCGCTGGCTGCATTGTGGCGTATCGGCTTTTTTTTTTTTTTTTTTTTTGGGTATTGTTTGATTCTAATCTCAGTGGCATTATGTAATATTCCACCGATAATAACGGGATACTGACCGGGACGGATTATTTGGGTTCCTTTTGATCTTCTTTGCTCGGCTATCACGGCGCATTACTAATGACGACACACCGCACTGATGAATATGGAGCTTTTTCCTTTAAAACGCATCCACATACTAACGCATCTTATGCTAAATGAAGGATGGATATAGTCTACTGCTACACTGCTATATACAATGTAGTCATCTTATTCTAATATCTATGTAATGGGTTTACAACATAATTCAATGAAATAAGGACATGATGACTAAAATGAAAATAGATGAAACCAAAAGTCATACACATCATCAATAGTACCATGTAATGTACTTGGTACTGATCCATTTTTTGATAGTATCTAGAATCAGAAAAGAGGTAACTGTTGGTTGCAGGTGATGATGAGGATGCAGAATGCAGCACCAGAGGGTATATTTTCAGAGCAGTCAGCTGACCTGTTCTCATTCAGAACATCACAGATGTTCCCACAGAGGGATCGCTAATGATTTCGATTACAGAATTTCCACTGGCACTGTTAAATCAGGGCGCATGCAATAGATGTTTTCACATTCTAGTCGTCAGTGGATTATTTTTAGATTAACTGGTTAACGTTGGTAGCGATGCATTAGAAAAAAACAAAATACCCAGCACAAATTCTCAGAGCTCAGATAGATTTTAACATCTTGTTCCTGGTATGCTGTTATATTGTTGTGTTCAACACTAACAGCAGTGTTGTGCTTGGGAGTGCAGCCAAAAAACTGAATTTTTAACACCAATTGTTTTCACTGTTATGAACAATGCACAGTTTTCCTTGTTTTTTCTGTCTACATGAGCTCAACACAAACCATGGTTCGTAAGTATTTTTCTTTATTAAATCTACTGTATACGTCATATCAACATACAGCATCAGCAAACTAACAAAAAGTCGCTGTCAACACATAGCAGAGGTACTTTGCAAGCTGTTTCATGGGCAAGCACAGCTTTAAAGATAATGCGAGGGGGGAAGTTTGCAGTTTTTCTAGAATATTTTCAGGGATTTCAGATTTAAATCACTATACAAAGTACAAATACAAAGGTTATGGTTACACTGAAAAACATGCCCCTCTAAAAACAAGTAAAAAAAAAAATCAATACATGATATTTTTGCTTGAATTCAGCAAAAAAAAAAAAAAAAATCTGTCAATGGAACAAGTAAAAATTATCTTGGTAAGATTTCTTGAAATATGATTTTCAAGATCTGTTGTCTAAAAAATAAGCTCTAAGGCTATATCTCACTGAAAAGTTACTCTTTAGGTGATTCTGTCTTATTTTAAGTATAGAAATGAGAAAAATACACTTGGTAAGATTTAGATTTTTTTCAGTGCAAGGTTGAATAACGATGACTGTTATCATCATTGCAGTAACAAACATACAGGGTAAAGGGTTACTGTAAAAAAAAAAAAAATCTGTAATTGCGTTATGTTCTTCTATTAAATCTATTAACAGTGGGCGTGAACATGGCTGGTCTTGTCTCATCTAAAGTCCAAGCTACAGCTAACCATTGTCTGAGGTGTCACCTTGTACACAGACAGCCCCAGTGTTGTAATTTAAAGCAGATGAGCTGCTCCACACTATTTTTCAAGACCAGAAGATCTTTAATGTAAAATATGTCATGTCCATGCCTTGTTAGTAAGTCGTGTAAACAGATAAAGAAGACAAATGAAACCACAGACATGGGTCGTATCCCATTACTTGTACCCCTGTAACAGTATCACCCATCTCAAGGTGTGCTTAGTTGGATAATGGCTCCTTAAAAAGAAGCTATAAAGGAAACATGAGGAGTCTGGAGCTACTAAATGAGCTCTTTTCTAATCAGGCACTTTGACCAATGAAACTAATGTGTGTATTTAGCAGACTTAAGATGTTACTGAAGTTTTTTGACCTGTAATCCGTGATGTTGAGTGTTTACTTCTTTAATGCGACGAGCTTTTACTGACATCATAGGCGATACTAACATGTATTTTCTCAATTCCGGTGGGAAATTAAGCAGTCATTAGTGACATCAAATATGAATTCAACCTGATTTTTACATTTCTTGATTGTAAATTTGATTTCTCTCCTACTCCAGTCACTGTTGCAGTGCTTTGTGGTCAAATATCCTCTACCACATTTGACTGTACATGTGGAAGCGCTCCATTTGGTGGGCCATCTGGAGGGCTTGATAACCACCACCCTTACAATATCCCAAATAGGATGCAGTAGGTTACATGAGCAAAATGAAGGAATACGACTAAAGGGAAGCTTCTGATGGGGCTAGGTGGCTTATGGGCAATTCTCATAGTAAATGTCAAACATTTTTTTCCATGTGATAAATCTTAGAGTGTTGTCAGTGTCTGCTGTGCTGTGTGGCCTTTGGTTGACAGCTAGCATTACCTCAGACCTTGTAGCTCTGGTTTTATCAAATTTAACGTATTTCTCTGGCTAATAGGTGTAGTGGTGTTTAAAGAGTTGCACTACAACTGATGTAGCCGATGTTAGCATTAATTTTGTAGTGAATTAAATGGTCTGCCAGTCAGCCTCCTAATTACCTCAGGAGCCATGATTAGTGTGTTAATGCATTTCGTGATTTGGACATTATTAGTAGCCAACAAAACTGAATGGCTTAACATTCAATAAATGTTGCGGAAAAAGGTTGCTAAAATTTCTTGACAGCATTAAGTATTACGTCATTCCATATGGTCAGCGTTTTCAATAAGTTCAGGTTTCATCCTTCGCTCTTCCCCAGCTCTACCCTCTTGTTTTCATAAAACCAACATGGTTATGAATAATCCATGACGGCGATGTCGCTTCATTATTTAACCCCACATACCAATGGGTGATGTGAAAGAGGGTTTGTCCACTATTTGTACACAGTTTATGATCTACAGTCCCACACAAATTCATTATCATCTTGACTCTGCTAAATACTGTAAAATGCATTTTATTCAAAATCATCAGAATGGGCCTTAGCTGACTATAACCTTTTTGAGTCATATAGGAGACATTTACTTCATCCTTATTTAGAATGAACTAAAATATTAAGTCGTGAATATTACCTAAATGTGCAGGTGTTGTCATTTCAAGCCCTTTGCGCATTCATGTTTAGTTTTAATGCACATATCCAGTAGGTAAAGGAGTAATGTATTCAGGTGTAACAAAAGAGCAGCAGATCATGTACAGTAGGTCTGTTTTAAATGGATCAATGTACTTCATTAGCATCACATATACAACTGTCTCTTATTGGTGCACCTCCATTATGTGTCAAAGCTCTTATATCTGCTAAAGAGAGACATAGAGAGACAGAGAGAGAGAGAGAGAAAGAAAGAGAGAGAGAGGAAGAAGAGAGGGGTTTGGCTGATCTAATGTCCTCTGACAGTTTGGTATTTGGAATTGAATGCATGGAAGCATTATTGTATTAATCATGGAAGATAGAGAAAAAATAGGAAAGCACAACATGAGGACATCCGTGTTCCGCTTTAAAAAACATGTTTACGTACATGTGGCAAGTGCCTGTCTCTCTCCATTTCCAAGCGTCGATGAAAACTCCAAAAGAACTCCAAAGAGAACCTTCTTTTTAACGTCCGTAAAGTGTAGTGAAAAACGGGGCAGATGTGAATGCTCTTCTGTACCTGCTATTATTGCCATCCGGTCTGTAATAAAGGCAGCTGGATAAAAACCTGATATTTATTTCAAAGAAAATATTTACACCTCTCTGTTTTTGCATCTTACTGGGACAAAATCTCATATCTAATGTACTGCCACACATTGAAATTGAAGCCCATCTCAAGTAAATGTGTCTGATGACCTCTAGATGTGGACACCGAAAAATCTGACTAGTTGACCTCCTTTGAATTTCTCTCTAACAGTGAGTCAGTAACTGTTTTCCAGAAGTTCTAATATCATATATTTTATTTGGGATATCTTACAAATATACAGGTACCTTTAGCTAATTATATTTATAGACGTTTATGGCTAATAGTAGGTAATATTTACTGTCAGGGTTTTGGTTGGTAGCTTAGTGCTTGTTAAGTTGGATTTGAGAGCTTCTGCTGTAGAGTAAAGCATTTATTTTCCCCAAGAGACAGCTCCACATTAATTGTGAGTCAAAGGTTAAACTGCCGTCAAATTAATGTTATATGATTTGGTTTCCAGTTCACTGTCTTACTGTATTAGTTTGTGTTTGCTCGGATAATGACCCTTTGCTCTTCTCCATAGTCACCCTTTTGTCGAAATATGGCCACGCCTGGCTCCAAAAATTATAATTATTGTCCAAACACTGACTCAATCTTTTGCTCACAACCTGGAAACAATATACATAAAATAAACTGAACACTACTGCTGACCCGATGAATACATCATCATCTGAAATGTAACACTTTGTTTCCTAAAAAAAGAATAATGATCTTAAACCAGACTTTCCAAGGTACAAACTGTTTCTGTTCATTGTTAATTTTTGAATGGAATTACACTATTGGGGTGGAAGGAGCAACCTGAAAAATGTAAACAAATACATAAAAAAACCCAAAAAAAACCGGAAGTCTTCGCCACAAGGGTGAAACATGCACCAAAGTAAACCATAAAAGCTGCGCACTTACATTTAAGGCTGTGAAAGGCTATATTTCACACAGATACCAAAGTAAAAATCGCATATAGAGTTCAAATGGTAAAATAGATCTTTAGTGTGTGAAAAAATGGAATATGAGAGCCAGCATTGCGTGGTCTCACTGCACATGCGACACACTTTTGCCTCATTTGGAACCTGCCTGTTTTGGGCGCTGAACTATACAGGTTACGTGTCGTGAGTGTTCTAGTCCCAGTACTATAATAGCGTCCTCCATTTAAACCGGGAGGTCAGAGTTTGAGTTCGCAGTTGGAGATCTCAGCTGAAACATCCCCTAAATTCGGCCTCAGGAAGTCAAACCAACTTCCACAAGCCTATTACATCGTTTATTAGCTAATATATTGTTAATTAATTAGTATATCTGCCTTATTTGTTTCTCAATAAGCCACATCCACAGTACCGTTCAACTTCTATCTGTGGATATGTCTGTGGAATGTTTGTATCTGTAAAAGGAAGAGTAATCAGTTATCAATCGGTCTTGGTAACAGTAGCTAACCTGGTTAGGACTGGTAAATCTGTTTGTTTTGTCTAAGATGTGCATTGGAACACAAGGAACAATACAGTATGAAAATCTTGTAACGCATCTATCAAAACCAAAAAATAGAACTGGCTGACTTGGAGGATTACTGTGGGACGTCTGTAGTGACATGTTTGGATGAAAACGACCCATGTGGCAAAAGTAATAAATGGCTGCGTCTAGTTTTGAAAGCATTTAGATCATTAAAAGCAGTGTATTCGTATTAAGTCTAAGATGCCAGATTTGATCCTGTTAAGATGCAAAAACATCTACTGGGAATGAAACTCATTCCAAAGCCGTTACACTCAAATTGTTTGATTGTGTAATTGACTGAAATTAATCTGCAAATCAAAAATGTGTTACTTAAAACTGTCATTTTAGCTGTCTTAAGTGTGATCTGATTGGATATTTTGTTGATCATTATCTGTGCTAGCTAAATATCTTTCAGGTTTTGGATTCTCTTATCACAATCTGGCAAATTTAATGCAGATGAAATCTAGCACATTTACTGAAACAAATCCCTGAATTGTGGAAAGAGATTAATAGCTTTTTTTTCACATATTTTTTATTATTTTTCTTTTAAACTTATAGACCAATGCTATATATAAAATAGAAATTGGTACACTTTAAAAAAACAAACAAACATATAAATGAACAGATGAACAAAATAACAGATAGGGCAAGGTTAATGGGTTTTAATAGAGCTCTGATGTATTTTTGTGGCTTAACCTGGAACTTAACATTTCCGTGCTTCCAAAAGATAATGGAAAGCTCTTTGATTATTGCAGGGGAAAAAACATCAGGGCCTGTACCACAGAACTACATGAATTTAATGTCTCCACCACAAAACTTCCAACTTAAAATTGAATTTCAGCTGCTTCTCACTATGACAAAGACCTTTACTTTGAGTGTGACCTGATCGAGCTAGTGGATAGAATATGTTTTGAGAGTGCAACACAAATCTGCAAAGGAGGACGGGTGAGTAACTTAGATTTTATGTTCATCTTGAAAAACACAAAAACTCATCCCTAATCCTCTAACTTTAAAATAAGCCACCGATGACTTGATGAATGTTAAAAGGCTGTTAGTCTCCACCACAATATAAAAACAAACCCCAAACCAAACTCATTTCATTTCCATATGTTTTGGAATCACTACCTTATTTCTGACTCTCAGAGATGTATGCTAAACACCCCAATTTACCCTAATCTCAACCCCACAATGATTCTGAACCTCACATATAATGGTGTAATTTGAGATACATTACTAAAGATTTAGACTTAGATCCCCATAATGTGAAAAATGCAGCCTCCCCCCAACACACATACATTGTGTGTTTTACTAAAGGGACCTTGGAGATTAATGACTGTATAGGTACTGCACTGCAGAGGGGAGGCCAGGGAGGAGGACAAGAAGGGGGGCAGATTGGGGGAGGGGAGGAAAGAACAGGAGAAAAGTGGGATTTAAGAGATGGTGATGCGGAGGAAAAGAGGAGCGGATCAGAGGCACATGGAGGGTTGGGACTAAAATAGGAAGTGAGACAAAGGTCAAGATTAGGCTGTGAAGAGGTGAAACGTCAGATTCTTAATGGAGTGAGACGACGTGGAGGACAGTGTTGTGTGCTCGAACACTTTTATAGTTCAGGTATTGATAAGCCAAAGGCTGTGTTTCCGCCGCAGGTAGTTTTACGGGGCCAGGCCATTGGTGCGTGTCTCCACTGCAGGAACCACCCCCGCAGATCAAATTACAGGATCCTTTGCAGGATCTAACTGTGTCCAAACGGTACTCCAAACGGCACCGAAAACTCTTGAGCTAAAAGGTTTACTCGATACTAATTGGGTTGCCCCAGAGCAGGAAAGGAAACAAGTGGAATTTTTAAAGCCCTAAAGAAGACAAGTAGTAAAGTAGGAATCGGGATATTGACGGATTTTACTATCAGAAGAATAATGCATTATAGTTAGACCAACACAGATTTTCAGGCACTGCTTACATTCTTCAGATTGTTTATGCAATGATTGTGGAGACACGACAGCCGAGAGGGATGAGTGAGTTCCCCCTTGTACCTCGAAGTTCCTGCAGTGGAAACACACCTGAGTTGGGCTTTTGTGAGTATATGTGTGTAAAGAGGGGTGGCATAGTGGTTATAGAGGCGCATATAACATCAAATATACCCTCAAATAGTGCAAATAGTGATATAAGCATCAAATTTGGCATGGTGGTAGAGATTTGAACACCTATTAATTTTGCCTTATTTGTCACTTGGAAAATCCAAAATGCATGGATACTAGGGATTGGAAGATTATCCGATATACCGACAGGCATGTACCGGTAGAAAAGCTGCAAGTGAATGAAAATTTTGGAATGATATCGAGATGCATCGGTTATAGAACGTTTGTATCGATAAAATTTGATTACTTCAATATAATTTTTCTTTACTTGCATTTAAAAGTGTTACTATTTATTTGGGTAAAGTTTTTCTTTTCTGAAGACCCACGTTAATGTGCACCATGGATTTGCAGATGTGTACACTGCACACTACAGTATGAGTTCCGTGGATGCACACCGTGGATGAATACTATATTGATTCGGCGAGGGAGCAAAAAGTTTGAGAAACATGCAGAGAAACGACTTTGGAAACAAAGATTTAAAGGGGGCGTCCGTGAAGCACGTGTTCTGAAATTGCACAAAAGCCAGTTTGTGAAAAGTCATGATTTTATTTGATAAATAAATAATCAAGCACATTGAATTGTCCTGCATATTCTTTTACCAGAATGGATGTGTTGACTCAGAATGTGCTTAATTGCTCTGTATCGTGATTTGGGTGTGAATCGTATCGTATTGCATCGTGAGATGCCACACACATATCTTTAACATATCTGATCGGAAATGCTGTATCAAGATGTGTATCGTATCAGCTTTACAACTAAGATTCCCAACCCTAACGGATACCAGTATGCATCAAGTGGACAGAAAATTAGTTGCTGTTGTTTAGTGGGATTACACAATTCCGTTACTCCTGCAATCAGTATTCACCCAGCTCACCTACTCTCACTCACCTGCCTCCAGTGGATCCAGTGGATATCTGCAACTCCAGCACACATCTCTCAACACTCACTCTTTGACACTCACTCTTTTGCACCATGGAATGTTCCAGCCTATTTTCTTGGTATTAGATCTTTGGTTTTGACCCTTTCCTGTATTCAAACTGCCCATCTGATTGGACCTGTTTCTCTACCAGACTTGTTTCCTGTTTTATGCTTGATGCTATGGTTGATTGCTGCTTTGCTGCTTTGACATGGACCTCCACCTGTCTCTGTCCTGGAATCATATAGGGCAAAGTACATCTTTTGATGTCTACAAATGGGACAGCCTGAAAGCAGAGACCAAGTCAAAGCAGTGATCAGGCATCAGAAGACAAGTCTTAGCAACAAGCAAAACACCGACCATCTGGAAAGAATTTCTCAGGGACTACAGAAACAAGACCGAGTTTTTCAAATTCCTTTTAGTCAAGGTCTGCAGAGCCGGGGTAATCAGGAGCCTGGTGATAGCTATAAAGGGGCCTCTCACTATCACCAACTCCAGCAGTGAGTCCCTTGATGCTGTCTCCCCATACAACCATGAAGAAGCTGACACCCAACTATTTGTGCTTGCCCAATAAGCTGCTCTCAATTGAAGTCAATCCCTTGTCACCAAGGATAATGACACTGATGTGCTTGTCATATCTGTGTCTGTCCTGCCATCGCCTCAGGAAATTAGTCTTCAAAAGATGTAGATCTTCAAACAAGGACCTGCCCCCAAATGGATTCCAAATCATGACTTAGTCTCTGCAGTCGGTCCACAGAATACATTGGTGATTGGTGGTGTGTGATGAAGTGACTGAAACCTTTGTCACACTCAGTCAGACTCCATACAAAGTGTCTGACAATGACTTCCAGAGGCAAAAGCCCTATGATGCCATTCCACCATCACATGCTGCCTTGAGGTAACATGGAAAGTGTGTTGCCTACCAGGCAGAATAATCTGGGCACAGGCAACTGTTACAGAGCAAGACACCAAGAACCCTTCTGACTGGGAGTGGAGTTGAAAGGAAGACACGTGGAAAGCTTTCTGGACGACCCTTCCGCTGATGGCAATATGCTGCCAGCAGTTGACCAAGTGCAGCTGCACGAGAGAATGAAAGGTCAGAAGTAATTGCTACCACCATGACTCTCCTGCACTGCTCTCTGCAGTTGCATATGTGAGAATGAATTATTCTTATATGGTTATGATGTCAAAATTTTGATTCTCAATTTCTGGAAAGTCTACAGTTCTACATCTACATTTCCAAAATGTAGATGTAGGCCTTACCAAAGTTTAGTTAAATGGACTTTCCTGCAGTGAACAGCTGCACTGATGTACATGTATTACACATAGTTCTGTTTGTGACACACAAACATTATCTCAAATGTCATATAATGTCCATCCATTTGTATTGCTATGAGGTGATTATTATTAATTTTTTCCCTATACATTTGTCTTTTTGCTTCTTTGGCAGCCATCTTGAAAGAAGTGGCCACCATTTTGAATTCTCAAGTACGCAGTAGAGCATTAAGGTCATCATGATGGAAATCATACATATTATGACCAATATATGTGTAAGTATAACTGAGCTAATGTAAGCCTTCCATTGAGGAAAATCCATTCAGTGGGTTCATCTTGGCAGCCATTTGAACAGTGGTTTGGCAATTTGGACAGAATTGAAGACCACGTCCTAAAGAACAACTGCGCTAAAGTTGATGCTTGCATCATCATGTATGTATTTTTCATTTATCTGCCCTGCTATTAGCACTGTCTGCTTGGTTTCTCTTTGAGTACTCCCACTTCCTCCCACCATCTTGGTTATGGTGGGAGGAAGCCAAACCATCATCAGGAAACCATCTTGGTGATGGTGGGAGGAGGCTCGAATACCCAAAGACATGCACCTAAATTGTCCATAGGTGTGAATGGTTAATGCTAAACTGGCGTCATGTCTCGGATACTATACTGCTCCTTCACCCATTGCTAGGTGGGTTACCCTCAGTATCCCTGCGACCTTGTTAAGGGTTCAGAAAATTAATGAATGTGTGTGAATAGTGATGCATCATTTTGCTCACATTCCACCCCCACCAAAGCAGACACAAAAACACAGAACCCCTCAGTCCTGCTGTTCTCTCACCTCTCTAGTCCATGCTCCATCATATTTATTACTGCACAGCTGTCTGTAGGTGTAATCCCTTCCCATCCCCCACCCCCATCTCTTCCTCCATGTGACCCTCATTTGATTACAGCAGGAGCAGTTAGACTGATAAGCAGTCATTGTACCTACATGGAGAATCCTAATTTTAAAATTA
The DNA here is from genome assembly GCA_037367295.1 of Apogon hyalosoma. Lineage (NCBI taxonomy): Eukaryota > Metazoa > Chordata > Actinopteri > Kurtiformes > Apogonidae > Apogon > Apogon hyalosoma. The sequence continues at coordinate 20,712,123 of JAPQRP010000014.1, forward strand.
TACACTATATTTCTCACTGGACATCATAAAAGCCTGGTTCACACAGATACTTTTTTTTTTTTACAATCTGATTGCTTGACTGCGGAAATTACTTTGTTTATGGTTTGTAGGAGTATATATTTGTCACAAAGGCATACTTGAGACAACGGTGGTGGAACAGGATCAAAATGATCAGTCACTGCTCGTAGGCTGTCTACTAGCTCCCAAAATATTTCACAACTGAGTCACCGAAAATAAAGCTGAGAATGTTAAGAACAAAGTCAGTCACGTCTATATTCATTTTATTATCCTTGCACTTCAAACAGTCAGGCTTTTCACGAGGTGACATGTTCCTTCACTGTACTTTGACTGAATCATTAATGCTATGTCTGCCCCAAATACTGGATTTACTAGAGCAGTACTGATCAGCAAGGGGGGATGGGATTTATCAAGGGTTCAGGGTGAATGTGAGGCATCATAAGATGATAACCATTTTTGTAGTTAATGTAATAGTTCAGTTATGATGAAGGTCTGACCTTAAATTATGTTATTGCTTAAACATAAACCTGCATGTATTTCAAACTAGTTAAACTTCAGCATTTAATTAGTTGGGTATATTTAGGTCCATATCTTCATCTTACACTAGATTTATTAATTCAGAAAGCTTTTACTCAATGTGGAATTCCAGTTTTTCTTTTGTGATTCTATTCGCTTTTAAAATACTACTAAAATGCATTTTTAGTTTTCATACTCTCTATTTTTGATGGCACAGTTTCTGTGTACAAGTATCAGGGGTCATTTCCAACAGTGGAACACAACCAACATTGCTCATTGTTCATTTCTTATGAAACGGAATGGTAAATATATCATCCAATATTTCATTTACAGTCTCAAATCAGTTTTTGGATGATACTGACTTTACGTCCTATTAGAAGAAGTTAGACCAGGCTGTAATCCACCATTAAAAATAAGTAAAGAGCCAGAGGAAGGGAAAATGACACAAACGTAAAAAGGCTGAAATTTTGTATGTTGATGTTTGAGAGGAGAGGAGAGCATTACAACTGGAAGATTAAGAAACTGGCTATTCATTTTTCTCCACTCAAATGGAAAATGCCACCCACTGAACTGACAACATAACGACCTCAAACACATGGACGTCTTCAGATCAGTGAGTATACAGAGACGCATTCAGCAATAGTATGTAGGAATTATGTCCCACATTCCTTAGCGAGCTCATAAAATTGCAATGTGAAACCAAAAATAAGCAACTGAATAAATTTAATCTAACAAAAACATTAATCCTGCCCTACAATTTTTCTACTGCAATCCAGAACACGCCCAAGAATCACCAGAAACATGCCAGAGACCAGCTGGTGAACCATCTCAGTCTACATCATCTTGACAGGAACCCCACCCCCCCAGAAATCATTTAAAATATACGGCACCATCATGTTCATTAATCCCCAGATGATTAAATGCTGAGACTGTACTACTGTCAGTTCCAACATAGGATATTGTCTTGAGGCTGTCATTTACTCCTGCTCGTTGCTTTGATAAATATGTAAGATTAGCAGCAATGATGACAGAGACAAAAACATGATTCTGAATGTCATCATGGACATAAATGAATAGAAATATTTTGTTCGAAGTAGCAATATGAGAGGCTTAGGAGAACAGGTAGGTACCTATTGATAATGGCTGATATTTAAACTTGAGGTACTGCAATCGGACATGAAAAAAATGATATGATTAGACTACATGAACAAAATGTGACCTTGGAGAAGGAATCGACCCGTCGCTGTCTGAGATACAACATCTTCACAGGAAACCAAAAGTCCCCCAAAGAAGGAAGAAGCAGTAATACGTTAATGACAGTGTGGTCTTAATATGTAAATAAATACATTGAGCCTGCACTGCTGGTTGACAGGGCTTCGTCTACATTCAGGCTGGACAAAAGTGGGGTTTAACTTGACTGTTGCCTACCAGAAGTTCTGACAACAGAACCCGAAATTGGATTGGATAAATTGGAGTGGATATCGAAATATTTTATTACAAGCACTGGTTTAGTTAGTTTGGAATGGTATAGGAGTATTGCAATGATCAAAGACTACATCAAAGGGCAGCTTTTGACCAAGCATGCTAGCTTTACTGCAAACTCATCTTTGCAGGAAAGGAAAAATAACCTGGAAATTTTATGTGTATGTCAAGTACCCCAGGACTGTATTTTATAGTGATGTATATGCTTCTTATGCAATTACTTTTGTGCTTGGGGTGAACATTTTAACATTCACTTCTTCCTTGGAACCGTAACCCTGTGCAGAGGTAGCTCATGGTTATGGTTCCAGGCTAATAACTGAAGCAGTGTAAAGCAAATTGCATGCATTGGACTTGACATGAAAGGTATTATCGTCTACTTTCTGGGTTTAGGATGTGTAAAACACAACCTAAACCATATGGATCAAATGTGACCATAACTTTAACCTCCCAACAGGCTTCAAATGACCCGGTAGATATTGAGAGGTTAAAGTTTGGACCTCAGATGTTGATTTGTGACAGCTAGTGCTAACTACAGCGTTTCTGCTGGTAAGGTTTTGCCGTGGCGTTGCATCCTTGCCGCCACACCATTCATTTCATTAAAAAAAAATCATCACTGTCGCATTAGACTTATTATACATATGTATAATATATAATAGGCCAGGACAAACATCCTGGCCCCTCAAATGAAAGTTTGCGAAGATTCAGGAGGTAGAGAAAAGGTAAATGAGCGTTAAGTTTCACTTCTGTGGTCCGTGCTGCGCATACCCACTGTGAGGTACGCACGGCACGGACCGCACCGTCCCATATCCCGCCCTTTTTCTAAGTATTATAAGTAGCCACCCCCCCGGCTAAACCATGCGCACCCCCCGGATTACACACCGCCACACCAAGAGATCAATTCCACAGGAAACACCAAACTAAATTATTAAAGTATTCAGTATTTTGGAAACAATAAAACCAAAGATGACATTATGTGTGCCTAAAAACATTCTTAAAAGTCACTATATACTGAAAAAACAAAACTATATTAAAAAGGCACAGTAATAAATAGCACCCTAAAAGAATGACTTTGTTGTAACGTTGATAAATGAATAATAGCATCATCTTGTCAAAGGCTCATCAGGAGATTTCAGTATTTAAGAAAGCAACTGGTAAGCCTATACTACTCAGTTCTGAACAATACATCACCACTCAGGTAAATCATTATTCATGACCAGTGCTACATCACACAGGTGTCTGAACCATGAATACACCTGCTGAAGTAGCCCAGTGACTGACCGGACAAAGCCAGCTTTCAGTTAGTGCGATGAATGCTTCTGCTACAGCAGTTCAGCAGTCTGACTCTTTACCAAGGTAAGGACAGCTTCAATAAGTCAGTCATGAGCAGTGGTTTGTTATACACAGATGTCTGAATTCACCTAATAATGTATGTCTTTATTTTCAGGTTGGGGGAATCTACTCGCACTTGTGCGTTCTGCCAGATCCATGACCATAGATGTAATGTGGACTTTTTCTATCAAGAAGCTTTGGTGACACTAAACTCACTAAGGCAAAAAAACAAACAAACAAACAAATAAAAAATATCAATGAATAATATGCTGAAACATTAAATGAATATGGAGTATTTTGTGTGCAGTTTGAGTTTACCAGTTGTGATAAAAAAAATTAACTCAGCATGTTTATTCACACCTTCTCTGAGCTTGGGGGTTGTTGTCCAATTTGCATGAATCTATCCTACATTTTGAAGGCAACAATTCTTCTTAAAGCCTCTGGAAATGAAATACTCATGTTACAATGTGAATTAGAGTCTTTTGTACACAATACAAAACAATCAAAAAGTACTCGAAATGATTTCCAATTAAAGTTACAACTTTTTGTAAACTTACTGATGTTGGGTTTGAACTGGAAAAAAAAAAAAAAAAATTTTCAAGAGGCTTTAAATGAATGTGTGAAGCATGCTTCTTGCTAAAGAGAGCAGTCCATCCCTGAAATTCCAAAATTGTGACTGGTTCATGACTTCTGAAAGTTGGTAATTGTGCAAGTGTATGTACCTACTTGTTGATTAAATAAAATTGTTAATATTTACTGACTGCCTTTCACTGTAGAAATGACTAAATTGCTAAAAAAAAAAAAAAAATTGATGCGATTGTCTTGTTGGAAACCTGATTGATGACAAGTAAAAAGTTATATTATGACCACCTGTGGTTGTTTTTGTAGCCTGATACTGCTGAACTTGAAATTGGAACTATGAAGCAGCTGAACAAGTTCCTAAGTTAGCGCATAGAGAGGGTATATGTGTGTGTGTTGTGGGTAAGGGTGAGCTGGATGGTGTAGAGGGGAACTGGTAACATATTGCTCATTTTTGTACACTGCATTTGTTTAAGGTCACGGTGAAGATTCCAATACTATTTAGTTGAAGAAATACGAATAATTGATGATACATGTATGTGACAGTACTTTTGTCCATTCTGTTATTTACCTTGTCCCTTGTCAATATCAGGAACTGTCAATGACCTGTTCAATGCCTGGTGTAAAGGGACGCACAGTATTGGTTTGCATGCTTCTCTCCACATGGAATGTATTGATTTATATGTAGTGCATTAAGGTCATTTTCATTAGGACTTACCACATATGGTTTACACTGATTACCTTTTTATTTATTTGACAGGGAAAGTGCGCATTAATAGACATATATACCACCGGGCTAATTTTCAATAATCGTCTGTTGGCACTTGACATGGCAACCACAAAACACAAGAAATTCAGTACATTAAAACACAAACAGCAATTGTGTGCAACACGGGACCATCCATACGTAAAATATTTGGGCATGACTGGACAGGATTCAGGAGACATTCTCAATTGTCACTCGAGTGAGTCCTGTCTAGCAGATGCATTTTTTACAATTTGAAGGCGGCCATAAACCATGACCTCTTTGTTAAAATACATGCCTTTAGAGTAGTTATCTATTGTGCATAATGGATGGTCTCCTTATACAACAGTATGAAGGTTCTCTAAGTCCTTTTTTTGAAGATAGATGATATGAATATGTTTATGTGAACATTGAGGGGAAAAAGTCATACTATGGTTAGCGTAACCCTAACCCTAGTACCCTACATCTATATACGACTGTACAGTCACAAGCTGTTATTCACTTCAGTTTCTATAAAAAGAACCCTGAATCGTGATTTTTCAGAATTGCTTGCTATAACAATCCAACTGCATATTGCTTTGTATTGATATTAAACTACGGGTGGTTTTGCACCTAATGTGTTTGGTTTGGCCATTTGGGGCTTTCCAGTTTGAGCCAAACCATTACAGGTGTGAAACCTCCCCCAGATCATGGTCTGGACCACACAACCAGTCTTCGGTTCAAGCAAAAAAAAAAAAAAAAGGCGACTTTGGTTTGAATCGAAGAATAAACACAAGGCTGTCAACTCTAAAACAAACGCAAGAAATTTAAAAGGAGCCAGTTTGATTAACATGCCAACGCCAGACACACGCCATCTTTAAACCAAACAGTGTTAAATGTAAGGAAATGTGTAGCCGAGGACCAGATGCATACAATGTGATGTGTGAAGCCAAATAGCAGGACTAAGAGATAGTGCCCTTTAGTGAACAATACATCATTTACTACATGATGTGTTGAAAAAGAATTTTAGTGGCACAGGGCAATATAAAGGTACTTTGAATGTAGTATAATTATTAAACCTGCTTATGTTGCACAGACCCAAACAGTGTAGGTGACAGTGCTGAGGTGTCATGCACAGTGATCTCATTTTCATGGCAACAAGCACGGAGTGATTTTTGGCAGTTATACCAACTAATCATTTTCTGGTGCCTCTGTGTCAATGGTTTGTTTTATGTATAGGCTGGGCTGCGTGGGAAAAATGACATGGAGCCTGCTATCGCACAACAGAGTGCTATGCTTATGTGTTTGCATCAGCGTGGAGCCTACTGGCATGAAGCACTGGAGCCAAGGATCCACCCTGGAGACATGAATGATTTTGGTGACCATGTTCTCATCACTTGACCAGCAGAATCTACTGAAGACATGGTGTGTTCCTTTGTGTTTTGTATTATCCAGGTGCTTGAGACACCCATTCTATTTTTTTTTTTTTTATAATGGTCAATTCTATGTGGGGGATTTGTGGAAGATACAAAGAAAAGCTGGCAACATAGTCCAAGGAGTGCAATTTGGTATGTTTGGAAAAGGTGTTTTTTAGGACACCTTTTTGGAGGACTTGTGAATCAATAAGTCAGGGAATGGTGCATAAAATAACAGATGCAGGTGTCTAGTACAGGTCTGGAGGAACAAATATAATGCATATCATACTGTTGATTCTAGCATGCATCACCTGTCGGGCCGGTCTACTGTTTTACGAGACGTGACTGCGACCGGTTCATTAGATGGTGCTCACGGCTAGCATGGTAGTTATTATTGTTAGCAGTCGTGGGCCTTTTTCCACTTATACTATGTCCCTACCTGTTCATAAAACTCTTGGATTGACCTAATTGTTGGTTAAATGTACTGTATATTCAAAGTAAATGTAAAGACCAGCTGACTTGGACAGTTGGTAGCAGCATCTAAACTGACAAATTCTAAAAAAAAAAAAAAAAAAAAAAAATTAAATAAATAAAACCTCAGCTCAAAGTGACACCAGATTTAAAGTGCCAAAGTGAATATGTGCCTTCTTCCTCTGCATATTTTAGGTAATCGACGAAGAGTGTTAGCAAATGTTTCTTTTCTATCATTAAGTGATCCAAACCTGCAGAGACCGTTCCGGTATTTTCTCACTGCGGTGTTTTGATGGCAGTGCAGTAATCTTTGCCAACACGCCAGATTCCATTCTTTTTGGAGTATATTGCCAGCTGAGGAAAGGAAGGGACTGAGAGAGTGAATAAAAAAAAAAAGAATGAATCAATGGATGTGTGAGCGAGAAAGTGGGAAACTGCAACACAAAAACAAACTAGCCTAGCTCTCATTGGCAGGACCAAAATACCCATCCAAGCCTCACAGCTCATCCCAAAGCATCAAAGCATGATGGAAAAATACCAGTGTCTACAGTGTGTGTGTGTGTGTGTGTGTGTGTGTGTATCTGCTGTGACCAGACAGTGTTTTCATTACAAATGCCCTTACAGCTCACATGGCCCATTGATAGATTATTGGAACATGTCTAGCATTTCTGTGTCAGCCTCTACAGACCAACAGCTCTTGTAAGGGCCAAATGGACTACCCCTTCAACCTCTTCTTTGCTAATAGCATTAAAAGACTGTGAATAATCGACAAGCAGCTCAGTATGAAGGAACACTAAACATTCCCAAAGTTGTGGTGTACAAAATTGATAATTGCTTCCACTGTTTGCTCATGCCAGATTTTAACCATGTGTTATGGATCCCCATGCAAATGAGGTTTTTCTGTGGTGTCATGTAACTTGCTTCTGATATACATGTGTAAAAGATTTCCATTTAGGCCATCTTGAAGTACCATATTCTCCGCAATTACTGTAAAAAGTGTGGCTTAGAAGATGTATCTCCCTGTTTGCCAGGAATGAGTTGACAATTATCTTTTTTTGTACCTTGATTGTACATTTGATGGAATCAATGGCCTTATGTTTTTATCAACTGGGCTTCTAAAATGTTATTCTGTCGAATGTATGTGAGACAGAACTGAATTTTTAGGATGAAACATGTCTGCTTTTGAGTTCTTTGGTGCGTAAGTCATGGAATCTGCAGCAGAACCATGTCACTGTGCTTGGTCTTTTCTGGAGCTGGGTCAGCATTGCAAGAAGTGTTGTAATTGAACACATTGTAAGATTAAACAGTGGTGGCCATTATTTCTACCATCACCTTTAGCCTATTTGAAATGGCTTGTAGATTTTTGTCACATCTTCTCAAATAGGAGACTGTGTTGTGTGTGACATGTTTAGTATGCTAGATCGTCAATAAATGCATTTCAAACACTTCTCTTTTTTTCCTCTCTTTTTGTCGTTTTTGTACATGGCATGCCTCCTTTCACATTTTGTGGAAGACAGATTTGCTCAAAACGAACTGTTGCTGAGTTTGTCACTTGAGAGGTTATGCTGTAAAGATTTGCATCAAACCACAACCGATTTTTTCTTTTTCTGGCTTCTGTACAGTTCTTTCTGTACGTCGTTTCATTACAAAAATAACCAGTTTCTTCTGCAGCAAGATGTAGAGAAATTAGGCTCTGCTCCAGGGCCTCCCTACCCTTTCCCTTGCCTATATGAAAAGCCTAAGGCAGGGGAACATACCCTTTCACCCTTTGATGTGTATACAGTGGTCAGAAAAAGTATGTGAACCCTTTGAAATTGTCTTGTGCTCTGCATGAATTGGTCATAGAGGGCCGGATCTACTAAAGGTTTGCATGGATAAAAATGTGTGCAAACTCATTGCACATGCAAAAAAATGTACAAACTGATTTACTGAGAGTGCGCACTAAGGGTTGTGTCTTTCAAAGGTACAAAATAGCACATCTGCATCCAGTTAGTTCGTTTGCCACAATGAATATGCAAAATGTGGCGTTTACACGCAACTGCGTGAGCTGGGAGGAGAAAATGTAGATATATTAATTTAGCACACGTAAAGTGATTTATCAAACCTGAAAGCAATTTTACTCATAGAAACTGCGGCTATATTTAACACGACTCAAAGGAAGGTGCAAACGGTTTGGATGTGTAATTGCGCACACATGGCTGCGATTACTGTCACAAGGAGACATCAAAACGATGACGCAAGATGCAGAGAATTCATTTTTCACCCTCGTGTGAACATTTATGGAATGATGGAAGGAAAAATAATTGAGACGTATGGCAACCCCCCACTTTACGGGACTCTTGTGCCAAATGCTACTTTTTCACTTGATCTGATGATTGTAATTAAAAATATGCACCGACATTAGGTTGCAGTGGGACAAAATTATGTGCGCCTGACAGTCATTCAATCCAACAACCCCCATATGGCGCCCCCACCTCTAAGATGAATCCGGCGCCACTGCCCTTGTGTCTGGATCACTCCAGTGCATTGTTGCCCTTAGTGCTGCCGTATCCCAGGTTGCCAGACATTTCGCACCCAGGCCGTCTCATGCTCCAAACGTCCAGGGTCCAAAAAGACCTTCTCCTGTATCCCAGAGTAATTTTGCCACCGTATCTCCGTGACGACAACTAGTAGCGCACGCAAAATCCTCATTTAAATAGGGTGGTCTCCAAGACTTTGTACCTGTTGTAATTTGTGCAAGCAATCTTAGTAAATCACCCGCAAACCGCGGTTCAACCCCACGCACAAAATTCTAGATTGTGCATGCAGATTGGTACGCGCAAATTGGGATCTTAGTAGATCTGGCCCAGAATGTGGTCTGATCTGCATCTAAGTCATAAGTATAGGTGAACATAATGTTCTTAATCTTATTACAAACAAACAATTATATGTTATTATTGAACACAGTTAGCCCTGCTCTTTGGATATCTGGTGTGAACCACTCTGTTGAGGTCATTCCACAGGATCCCTAGTGGATTCAAGTTTGGGCTCTGCCAAGACCACTCCGAAAGGTCGATTTTCTTTTTCGGAACCCATTCTGTAGTAGATTTCCTTCAGTGTTTATGGTCGTGGCCTGTCTGCAGCACCCAGCTTCTGCTGGTGGACGGTGTACATTGACAAACTTGAGTCATTTTCTCTTCAATGAGAGCAAGTAGTTGAAGTCTTGAGGCAGCATTAAAGCTGCAAATCATGATGCTCCCTCCACCATACTTCACTGAGTGCTCTGTCTTGTGTCCTTGGAGTCAACTTGGCTGGCAACTTTTTGGGAGATATGTCACAGTATTCCAACCAGGGACCTTTCTGTGTGGAGTTTGCATATTCTCCCCGTGTTTGTGTGGGTTCTCCTCGGGTACTCCAGCTTCCTCCCAGTATCCAAAGACATGCACTGATAGGTTAATCGGTCAACCTAAAGTTGCCCATAGGTGTGAATGTGAGAATGTGAGAGTGATTGGTTGTTTGTCAATATGTCAGCCCTGTGGTGAACTGGCAACTTGTCCAGGGTGTACCCCGCCTTCACCCATAGGTAGCTGGGATAGGCTCCAGCACCATCCGTGACTCTAGTGAGGGTAAAGAGGGCTCAGAAGATGAATGAATGAATGAATGCATGTCACAGTATTAAATCACTTCAGTTTGTAGGCAATTTGGCTAGCTATGGACTGATGATTGCCTGAAGTCTCTGAGATTACTTTGTAAGTGCTTCCAGTCTTATGCAAATCAACCGTTCATGATTGCAGGTCTTCACGGGTCTCTTTTTTGCATGGCATGGCTCAGAACAGCAGATATGTCTTGTGAGTAGCAGCCTCACGAATAGCTTTGAGTTTGTTTTTTAAAAGTCAAAGTAGCTCTACACCTGGCTCAAACCTCATTTCATTGATTGGACTTCAAGTTTGCTATCCCCTGACTCAAATGAGCTATTTTGCTGTAATAAGCCCAAGGGTTCAGTTACTTTTGCTGGGAGCAGTGTTTAATTGCTGTGTGCGGTAAAGACAAGGAATACTTTTATTGTTTTTTTGATACTAGGTTTTACTACATTTTATTTGTCTAAGCATATGGCTTAGATGTATATATCACATTTTAGGATTAAATTGTGCTACAAAAATTTGTTTTCAAAGGGTTCACATACTTTTTCTGTCTCTGTCCATGGAAAGAAAAGGAGGAATTGGACTGTAGGCCAGTTGAAAACCAGGTTGTAGAGGAAGCAGCAAACTAAGCAGGTTAAAAGCAGCAAGGTTACCTTGGCTATGGAGCATAAATATGGTGCCTGAATTGGCGAGTGGATCTGCAAAGGGGAATCAGCTGATGTGGACTGGCAGTTGAGGGCAGTTGTTATCAGTGAGGTTCTATAAGTGCTTCACTTCATGACTTGTCAGAACACTCATTCTATGGTGTTTTGACCATTATTTACTGTTTGTCCAGGTTGATGTGTAATGTTTTCGGAAGTGGGTTTTGGAAATATGTGGATGTGGTTGACTTTTTAAGACTGAGGAGAAATACCTGAGTGAAGCAACACTTCTTTTCCTTTTTCTGGTTTGTATTTTGTGTGCAACACAAATTAAGCAAAATTTAAGCGAGAGATAAAGTCACCATGCTGAGGAGATGACTGTCGTAACACATACGATGGGTGCCAAGCTCAGGTGCCTGATCGCAAAACTTTAATTTGTACTTGGGGACAACTATTGTACATATATTTTCACGACACTGGTCCCCTAGTTTTGTATACTAATCTTTACCCTCTTCACCTCGGGTGCTACCTGACCAATTTCAGGCGACATGGAGTTAAGGACCTCTTCTTCTTTCATTTTTGGTGACTTCATGCTTTCCATTATGCTAGTCTTCTTCTGTTTCTGATATGATTTTCAGTCCTCCCTTCGGCCTACCAGCAGAAGCTTCCATATAAAATACTTTTTTTGATCCTACCCGCTGCTTGTTCATTTGTACAACATACGGCTGGGAAGAACTCATGTGAGGCTTCAGTGATCCCTTCTTTCTTGAGAGTAAACTGTGTGATTTCTCAATTTCAGATTGAATTTTTCCGTCTGTCTTTCTCACTTTGTGGGAATTCTTGATGTTTGCAGCTTCCATGTCTCACTCTCTCCACTTTACAGGGTTTTTTCCTTTCTTATCTTAAATCTAGCACACTCTGCTGACCTGACACTAGGTCACACTTTTCACTCTTTCTGTATGTCTTTCTTACATCTTGGCTATCACGTGACACTGGAATCCTTAAACATGAGGCTGTCCCATGTTTCTGTTTGGCCATCTGTTAGTTTAACCCCTTAAATCCAGATAATCCTTTGTATCTCTCCACCATCCACACAAAGGCAGGCATTTTCATTACAGAGAAGGGGCTAATAAAACCCATTCTCTTGGACTGCTTTTCATGATCCATATGCAATGATGATGTCCTGAAGTTGAGCTCTCCTTTGAAAACTTGCACTTTCCTATGTGCTGTTTTTGGTGCTGGACAGTGGCTATGGCTACATTCCACCATATTGAATTGTAAAACCTGCAACACACACAAATTAACATAGTACAGTGTTGTTTTTTTTTTGGATAAAAAGCACCATACCCTTTATATTTCTTAACCAGTTGTAGAGAGTTATTACATTCAGATGGTGGCCTGAAATTAATTTTTTTACCTTACCTTGATCATGAATATGAATATAAAAACAACTAATTGAAATCAGATGCCATTCTTGTGCTTTTTATCCAGAAAAATCCCAGCTTTATGTATAACTTAGGTGCTCACAGACCAGCCTTGGTTAATGGATCACATCAGTATGTAAAAGCAACCACATATGTTTATGTTAATGTTTATATGTACGTTTTTTTTGTTTTTTGGTTTGTTTTTTTTCAGTAGGTTAGCATTGGTATTGGCTCACCCATAACCCATTGTGCTTCCCTGGTTACTCTTAGGACTGGGTGATATGGAAAAGAATCCTATCATGATAATTTTTCTGATATCAGACGATATCGAAATGTATCATGATATAAATCAAATCACTATTTTTGTCAAATTAAAATTTTCCTTTACTTATAAGGTAGTTTGAATGTCTGACTCCTGGCTTCTATGTCGCACCCTACTTTTCAGTAACCTGGTCGCCCAAGTTCTTGGTCAAATTTTCTCCTGATGGAACACTCATTACCTCCAGCTGCCGCCCAAACATTAACGTGTGCTACGGCTGCTCTTACGCCTGTGCTGTGGGCGTCAACTTAACTTGACGTGGCGCTAGCGTGATTGGTTCGGTGCCACGCTACTTAATTATGATTGGCTGTTCTTACATCTGTCAAAACATGGACGAATAAATTCTATCGAAATTGTATCGAGCATGTCTCACATTTCTATCGAGGAAAAATTATATCGCGATATATATCGTTATTGTTTCATCACCCAGCCCTAGATACACTTATTTAATATTGTCAATTCTGGATCCAAAAAAATGGCCAAAACTTCAAAAGCCACTGAGTAATACAGTAGCTGCATTCACTTCTTTTATGCAATATGCTTTTAAACCCTTTTTAGTGGGTCTCACTTCTGTTTGTCTGTCCTTCTGTTTGGGTGTTGCACCAGCAGAGGATGGATCAGGCAATATGAACCTTCCATGAATTATTTTCTACCAGTTAACTCTTTCAAACAAATTGGATGATGAAAGAAGGCACCTTGAGGCACCCAGTCACCATTTGGCTTTGGTTTACTCCAAAACATCAACTAATGACAAAATAAGTTTCAAAATAGGGGTCAGTTTCATTTAGCTACAACCGTAAACGGATAACTCACATTATTATTATTTCACATTATTCTGTATTCATTTTCTTTTTATCTTGTCATGTTGTACCATACCTTTTCTGTATGGCTTCTTATATTATGTTGCTTTTATTTTTATTTTATTTTATTTTATTTTATTTTATTTTATTTTATTTTATTTTATTTTATTTTATTTTATTTTGTTTAGGGGGGTTTTTTGCATTGACTGAGTTCAAAGGTTCCATTAAAAGTTGCACATATATGCCAGGGGAGTATTTTTCCCGATCAACAAACCATGGCCTTTTTTGGAACTAGTTGAGAATGTCCTGATTTCCTGTTAGCTCCTGATGCAAATTATTGAACTATATATTGATTTAATTATTTAACATTATGACTCTGCTACACCGTTAGTTAGACTGTAAAATTATTTTGCTGATGAAGTTTGCTGCCAAGTCAGTGAGCTAATGTTTGGCCATTTCTTTTACTCTGTCTGGTTTTTTATGTTTTGTTTAGTTTTTTTTTTTTTTTTTTCTCCATAATCATCACATCACATGATGCTGTAGAAGTTTTCAATGCTACGTGTTCACTATGCTCACAACAGACAATTGCTGGGTTTTCATGCTTTTTTCTGCACTGCGTCTTCATTTAATCTTATTCCTGGCACTCACCTCTACATGAAGTTTTATGTACTTGGTTCCCCTTTGGTCAGTGATTTGGACCAGGATTGTGGTTCTATTCAAATTTAGTCTTTTTCCAGCTTCATGTTATTTATATTTACCTCACACAAAGCTTTTATCAAAACATGGATAGGTCCAGTTACATGTGACATTGTGTTTTTGTTCATCAAACTGATATTAGATCTTTTTATTTTATTCTTTTTTTTTTTATTATTATTTTGGATGTCTGTGGTTATTGGAACGTGTTTCCTCTGGAACTCTGCAGAAGTCGTCTTGTACTTCAGTACCAGTGGTGTGGTCTTTCTGTGTTTGTTACTTATGTTGAATGGTCTCTGGTATGGTATAAGCAAGGTATTGCAAACTTGTCTTATGCTGTAAACTGTATTGGAATATTTATTTGGCTGACAACATCATCATGCTGTACAAAAGCATTTGACCACACTGATGTATTGTTAAGTGCAAACAGGAAGAAAGATCATACATCATGGGATGTGCCTTATCCTACAATAAAGATTGTTTCAATGATTTACCACTGCTTCCCCTTTGCTTTCACACTGAGTGCCTGCAGTGTATTTTATTCAGTGTATAATCCCTATGAATACACTAATAAACAAACATTCAGTTATACTGTATTATTAATGTGCTTTGTTTTCCTCTATATTTTTCTTATCGTGATGTAAGTAACAGAATATGATTTACTAGAATAATAAGATGATTCACTTTGTTTTTTGCTGATATTACATGATGACTCAAACCATTAATAAACACTTGTGTTGTGAGTGGACATATCTATCTTTGGATTACCCACAATTTGGGGTGAAAGCTTGAGCTTTTCTAAACCCTGGTTGCAGAGAGAAAAAAAAAAAATCTTTTTCTCCAAACTATAAGCAAAGGAGTAAGAATGCTTCCTCCTATGCTTAAGAGCAGGATCTGTTGGTTTTCAGTTTGGTAATTTTGCCAAGTGGAAAACCAACTCAAACACACGTAATGAATACTTCTACAATAACCTCTCCTTCGCTTTATATCCCATCAGTTGTTGTAAAGATGAAGATTGATACCAGCCTGACTATGCCCCAGCTTCCAGAGGCCCTGTCTCAGGCAGGCCTTCAGTTCGCTGTAGCCACTGAGGAGGACTTTGATGAGATCATGGCAATGAGCCAGGACATCTATGGAGGCCTTGACTACCTGCCTACCAGATACACCAGCTGGCTGCAGGAGACCAACCGCATAGTCATACTGGCACGCAAACAAGGAAAAGTGGTGAGTTGAGTTAATAGCGTGATGAAGCACAACATACGTAAACCTTCTATATTACATTACATTTCAGACACTGGGTCTGTTTTTCTGTTAGCATGAAAACCAGAGCACTTCAAACATAGTTGGTGCAACTGTCTGTGGATTTTACTTTTTTTTTTTTTTGCTCTTCAGAATGGATCTTGACATGTACAATATCTGGAGTGATCATGAGAGGACAGCTCTAATGCCACGTGTTAACCACATTAACATTAAGGACACTGGAGGACACAGATCTGATTATTCAAACCATATTCAGAGATGGTCTTGGATCACATTCTTTTATGTGTCAACATAAATGAGTAAGCGATGTGGTCCCAGATACTAGTGATGTTTTCCATGTATATGAATGTCAGGGCATTAATGACATTATATTAAAGTGTTTTAAAGGTGTATTGCTCAGTGTTTCAAAGGGGTAGAGATGCCTTAACACACCAGAAAGATGTTCCTTTTTACTTTTTTCTACTAGGAAACAGAATATGTACAGTTTGTGTAAACCAGTAGAATTGCATGAATGTTTTAAACCCTTAAAGATCCAACCACTAACACATACATCTTGACAGCGAAGCAATAAAACAAGAAAAAGGTTCAAGTTATCGTATTGATATTTAATATTGATTTTTTTTTTCCCCCCACTTTGTGCAGCAAGTAACAGGCAGGAAAACATTCCACCTTACAAGCTACTATAGTCTTTGAGTTGCACATGGGATTAAATTCGCTAAGGAACACTGTAAAGCCAGGTTCTTAAAATTGAAATCAATGTATGTTTAGCTTGTAAATGATACTGTTAGTCATTGTTGTTGTTTTTTTGTTTTGTTTTGTTTGTTTTTTTGCATACAGCACAGGTGATTACTTGAGCCCCATTCTAATGCCAGGTGTGAACAGACATGCTTAGAGCTGTCCACTTATGATGCATGTGAATGTAGGTATGAAAAGGGCCTGAATGGATGTAATATATGTCTGCCCTGACAAAAAACATCTGCCAAACACAGCTTCATTGCAATTTTCATACATTAACTTTGAATTTTTGCCCAAGAGCAAACCTCTTAAATTCACTTTTAATTTACAGTCATTTACAGTTTAAGCGTTTTGTTTGTTCTCTGGGTTCCTCCCCATCCAGGACCATGCAAGACATGCAATTGGTCAGTCTAAATTGCCAGTAGGTGTGAATGTGAATATGAATAGTTGTTTGTCTGATGAACTGGAAGCATGTCCAGGGGGTACCCACTGTTGCCTGATGTAACTGGTATACAGTCATGGAAAAAATTATCAGACCATCCAAAGTCATCAAAAACAATGGTTATGCAATCCATCCCTAACTCCTGTGTGGATCTTGTGACTAAAACAGACAGAAAAGAAAACATGGAATGAATAAAAGCACTGTTTTTGTCAGTACAATGGCATAGATATT
>JAPQRP010000015.1:19989-39239 GCA_037367295.1 Apogon hyalosoma
GAGCCTCTGAACGTCCAAATGGGTCATATCTGATGACCATGAAAAGATGATAAACTGCATTTTACACCAATTATTTAGAAGTATTCATAGAATTAGTGGATCAACACCTATTAAACATTTTATATCAGTAGATGATTTTGGTTGACAGTTGCTGTTTGGGTCTTTACGGGTTAATCTTTCAGCATACAGCCTTCTCGTGCAACTTCAACTTAGGGTTAGGGATAGAATCATTGAAGATGTTTAAGCCCCAAATGCATGTTTTGATTCAGCTGAATGGGAATGCATAACAGTTTATCGTAGTATTGTTGTACTCTGTGGTGTCCGTTTATCTTCTACTCCCACATGATAAACTTTGATATAACCCTGTAGGCTGTGAATTACTCAAGTGTTTTTCATGTGCCCTGAATGATTCCTGAAGAAGTAAAAGGGCAAAAATAATGACTGCTAATATCATCATTTTTGTTTTGTTTTTCTATAGGTCACAATATCTTCATGGCCCAAATCCCTGGGTCATGGTTCAGTAAATTTAAACATGGTAAAATTATGAGTATTTATTTTTCTCCGTCTCAGCTTGTTGCACTGTCCGACTGTCCCTGAGTGTCAACGTGACTAGTCTTCTCCAAATCATCCAATCTCCATCATGTTTGGTATTTAGATGCAATGTGGGAGGATGAATTGGAAAATAAATGACTGAAGTGCTGGTTAGCTTAGGTTTTTAATATGATAAAGTGTTATTTATATGCTAGAAAGAATGTGAAAAGTAAATATACTGTAAACAGAACAGTGTTTTGAAGTGGATCTGGTAGCTCTGAGACAAACGTTCCTTTTGAGTCAAACCCATTCATTTTCAGAATTTAGTTTTTATTTATATGGCTCAAACTTGGTAAAGCTTCACTACTTTTATTCTGTAGGCATTTCCTTATAGTAGTAATAGTTGCCTAATGGGGTTTTTTTTAATCATTATTTTTGTTGTTGTGTTTTATCATACTCCCAGTGTGCTGTACACATATACAAACCTCAGCTATATGTATTTATATATCCAAAAAAATCTAGCCCAAATGCAAATCTCTGGAATGTGATTTAGAGGAAGATAGATGGTCTCAAGCTGTTAAAGCTGAGCTGCTTGCATTTTTGCTGCAGGAGTGGCATAAAGCACCCAACAGCTGTGACAGAGAGCATGCCAAGATGCACAAGGAGGCAAACCACGACTGGAAATCAGGGTTGTTTCACCAAATACACATTTCTGAGTTTGATAAGTTAAAATTATTAGTACTTTGCAGTTTAAAATTGCCATTGCATCATTGAAGGGTCTGGAAACGCTGCATTTTTTCTCATTCTATTGCCATTTCTTGCAAATAAATGATCTAAATGTTTTTATTTAGGAGATATGTCTGTATTTACATAAAAAGACTGGAAATAGTGGTCCTTAGTTGTGTTCTGTTATTATTTTCAGGTCATAGGACTAGACAGAAACTGTCAGGGTTTGCTTTGTCTGAAATGAAGTGCATCAAGTATGAAAACTTTAACCTTCATGATTTCACCTAAATAAAATGACAACATCCGGTACATGACAATAACGCTGTAGGTCTAATAGATAATACCTGGGATGTCTCATTAATAAATACAAGTAATATGAAATGCTTTCTATTCTGAAACAACTTATCAACCAAAAATAAAGTTGTGTATTCGTCCTGCTTAGAGGAACACCCGCTGTGAACTCCAAAGTAAATATTTGCTATTATTTTAGAAGCCAGATTGCGTATTTCCGGTATTAATCTGGCTAGCAGTGCTTTGGCTGCTTAAACAAACATGGCACTTCAACAGTATGAGACCACAGACTTACTGATGCGTTGGCTAATAAAAAGAGAAATATGTGACGATTCACAAGAAACGTGCCAACTGTAAATTCGTGGATGAGCGGATATATTCTTGATTTGGTTAGCGTAGCCTTTTGTGACCGTGTTTGCACATAGGGTAGCTAGCTCTCAGTTGGCTAATGTAAGATAGCTAGCAAAAATGGACCTTGGATCAATGTTGTACAACAACTTAAAAGATGTTACCTGGAGTACGACGTCCCTACCTTTGGATCAACTTGTCAGTGCGTATCGGTTACCTCAAATCGTCAAACTAGACAGCGGTAAGTAACTTTAGGACACGAAGAAGTTTTCAAGCTAAGCTACATCCTAGCGTGTTGCTAGTAGCTAGCTGTTAGGTGAAGTTGCTATGTAGCAGCTAGGTACAACTTAACCGTCTCTCTTCAGTTGTGTTGATTTTGTAAACATATCTGATTACCGCCAACCATTATTTACATGTCTAAGGCCGAAATGTAGTAGATCTGTCTTTGTAACCATACACACTTGTCAAGTCAGCCACTGTTAATATAGTTTTATTTTATTCTATTCCCTGTGTTGTATTCAACTATACCCAGGCAACTAAAGCCAGTAATAACAACATTAAATGCCCAACACAGTGTGGATCATAAAGCACAGTAAAACAAATTATACCGTGCAACGCTGAGAATAACTGCAAAGTTAATCATACCTTTTTTTTTTTTTTTCTTAAGCTGTATAAGTGTTAGGAATGTAAGGAGTGAGCTACAAGTGGTGGAGTTGAGTTCAAATAGAGTAATAGAATATCTTTGTTTGTCATTGTAACATGTATAATTAAATTAACAAAATTATTTCATTCATAATGTGCTTAGAAACTATAAAGGAGCATATAAAAAAAAACTAAAGTAAATTAGACAACACAGCAAAAAAAAAAAAATCAAAAAATAAAAAAGAAGCACAAATGCACACACTACCATTCAATCCTAAATAACCCAACATTTATTCAGTGTGTTAAACCACTACAACTGTATTCATTAAAAATACATACAGCTGAACCTAATCAAGGCTCATGCTGTTGAGGAATTTAGTGTATTAGGGTAAATACTTAACATTTTTTCCATTGTCTACTAATTTATCAGTCTGCTAATCCTCTAATGCAGATCTGTGCTGGTGTATTGTAAATTTTGTGCTGATGCTTGCTTTCTAGAGAGGTATAGATTAAAGCATTAGGCACAGTCAATAACTGAAATAGACTTGAGTGTGCTGAGTAACCCAGTGCTCTGGCTTGAGTGAAGCCTCCTGTGGAGCTTCCAAGTGATTGAAAATGTCATTGTTTAGGGCAGGTTATTCTGACCTGTGTCCATATGGATTCCTTTCAGTGATGTAATAATATAAAGCCCATCAATTTAGAAAGAAAACCCTTGAAAGTTTCTTAAAAGCTACACCCTGTATGATATTATCAAAATCTTACTGTGCAATAGCTTTAGTCAGTTTTTGCATATAAATTAGTAATACGTATCACAATACAGCTGTAAATTCAGCCTGTATTAACTAAGTTTTCTTCTTACCATCTGTTACACCTTCATAATTATAAGAGTTTTTCAAGGCCTTAACTGAGGCCTGTTATTTATGTGAATGTAAGCTCTTAAATTTGATCAAAGATGCCTTAAAAGTCATGGATTTAGCTTCATCAAATCTATAACATGATAGAGGAATGGAAGAATACTGCCCCGGTCAGTATTTAATAACCAAACCATGACAAGCAACAGAAATGGCTTGTGTTTCTTGTATTAGTTCCTCATTTTAGTCCTCTACCTTTACAGTTGTCCTGTTTGTCATGTCACATTGCCCTGTTTCATTTCTGTGAGATTTTATTGACATGCAAAGAGCAGGAGTTCGCACATTGTCCAGAATTTATATGTATACTCTTTATTATCAATCAGTTTCCTTCCTGAATAATTTGTAATGGTGTGAACAGAAGTACTGTGCGAATGTCTTCAGTTACCTTTAGCTTTGTTGTTTTTGCATGGTTGAAATGAGCATAGATATTTATTTGTCATTCTCTGTTCTTCAGATACAACAAGAAAATACAGGAAATATTTGCACAGCCCCAAGAGACACACAAAAAAATTAACTAAATGGGTTGCAAAGGTTAAAGTTGGCATTTATTTGTGACCCGTGACCTCATGGCAAGAAGCAGCACAAACAGAAACATCTGACGTGTTGAATGAAACCTGGTATAAAACATCAGAAAATGAATGCCAGAAATCTCATATTGTTTGAACAAAGGGTTTAAAATATGAGAAGTGTAAAAGGAATTCAGACTAAATACTACCACTTTGGTTTATAGAAGCTGCTTTTAATCTGAAAGTTTTGCTTTTATTACTGTAAAATACTTCTCTTATATCCAGATGGGATCTTAATACAGAGACTGAGAATTGTGTATGTGTGGTCATAAGAACTTTAATAAAGAAAGAAACCTAATGTTGGACTAGGACTTCTGCACAGCACTGTATAACTACTGTTTTTGTGTATAGAATGCAGAAATTTGTCTTCGGCCTGCATATGTTGGACAGTATGCATGTCTTTCACTGAGACTTGCACTGTCTTTAATTTCATAATTCAACTGTGTGAAAGAGACTGTGTGTTTATTATTAGAATATTTATTGCATAGTCTCATATAACTGGTGGCATTCTGGCTTCTAAGTGGTTTGATTGGATTTGTTGTCTTTTGTTTTCCCTCAGGTCAGTTGGTTGAAGGGCTCAGAGATAATGACTACCTCTTGATTCATTCCTGCCGTCAGTGGACAACCATTACTGCTCACAGTCTGGAGGAAGGACACTACGTCATAGGGCCAAAAATAGAGATCCCAGTTCACTATGAAGGTAAGGTGCACCTGTATAGATTCAAAATTCCTTTATCGTCCTTGTAAACACAGAGCATACGCAGTGAAATTCAGTTGCGCTTTATGTAGACTGCTTAATTTAAATTCATTTAACTCTCAAAATGATTGAGATCATTTATGACATCATTATCTTATGTCTAGATGTACTAGAATTTATTGAAATCTTCAGAAAAAGTTTTGGCGTATTAAAGGGATCAAAGGTTTGTAACTTTGTACCACCAGTTTTTCATTGAAGGCAGCTGCACTGAATCATACAATTTACTGCCATTCTTTGTTTCATTAATGTGATTTATTTTTTATTTATTTATTTTTTTTTTTACTTTAGGTCAGTTTAAGCTGTTGGAGCAGGACAGAGATGTCAAGGAGCCTGTGCAGTACTTTAACAATGTGGAGGAAGTGGCCAAAGCTTTCCCTGAAAGGGTGTATGTCATGGAAGAAATCACTTTCAATGTTAAGGTATTTTTTGTCAAGCCTCTTGGACCATAAATTATGTTAATTTTCATAATTTAGTGAATGGATGTGTGCTTTTTGTATTTTGACTGTATCATTAGCTTTTTTGTTGTTACATGAAATGAGTCTAAAGAACTGATGATGTATTTTTACATTTCCAATACTATGTACTATGTAAGTTGTAAATGTTGTGCTCTAGTGTTTACAATCAGTATCATTATCAGGAAGATTCTGGGTCTTATTAATTACCTGTTTCTATTCCAAAATGGCAAGAAATGTTGCATATTTAGATAACTGAGAGAGTATCACTATCTTTGATCGATTACTTTCTGTTCTCTATACCCCTTTTCTACCTTGTTCACTGTTTCCACATCCAGCAAATAAAAAAACTGATCCACAGCTTAATTTAACTCTCAAAATTAGGTAATGACTTGCAGCTAATGAAGGATTTTAATGAAGCTGTAGCTGTCTGTGTGTATCCATACTGTGTAGGAATCCACCAAAGCAGTAATATTAAAGAACCCAGGTACAGTGTACAAAAGTAATCGAAACATGATATTAACGTAAGAAGTACACAAAGACAGATAAAGAATAACAAAAAACTCTCATATTATCTCCCATTTCATGCCCATTTATGTTACTGACTTACAGAGCATCCAGAAGATTCCATTACCAAGAAACAAATAATGATAATAAATCACTTATAAATATGACCAAAGTTTCAGTACTCATAACTGTATATAAACTGCAAATTATTTTTTCACATTAGAATTAAATATGTAAATTATTGTTTTGAGTACAAATTATCTCTTAGTAATGAAGTTAAATATGAAATTTTAATGAATGATGAGCATTAATACTTCTACAGCAAATTAACATCATACACACATGGCACTTTGTCTAGTTATTTCCTGCTCTAAAATGAAGGTATGCATACCAACTCCTAAACTAAACAGACAGGTCCTGGCAGACCGCTATACATACACATATGTGTTTGTATTTAGGGATGTATTATAAGGAACTTAGCATTTTGTTTTACACGTAGCTGGTGTTTAACATTTTGTTATTGAGTTTTCCTTCCCAAATCCAACCTCCTCTGCCTTGAATTTGAGAAGCAAAAGGTAGAAAAGTTCTCTTAAAGGTGTGATATTTTGCTTTTTTTTATTTTTATTTTTATTTTTTTACATAAACTGTAAGTGCTATGCTTGGGTCTGAATTCTTTGCTGGCCCTTTAAATGCACATGAGCCACTTCATGCCCCATCCCCTCCAGGTTGTTGATCGTGCTTTCTGTCCCGTTCAGCCACTAGTGTTTGTTAATACAACCAACAACTGAACATTTTAGGTAATCATGTTAAAGTGTGGACATATTTTCAGTTTGTACTGCAACCACTGCTGCTGACAAACAATTATTGTCAGAAGTCTTGACCTTATATGTGCAAGTGTTGTGGTGTAACTAGTTATAAAAGGTAACAAATTAAGCAGGAATTGAAACGGGTTGTAGAAATCCACTTGATTTTTTTTCCGGAATGAATATAAAGATAGCTTTGCAGCACCTGGAGGGTTCAAATTCAAACTTTTTTAACTGTTAGGGTCCCCAAATACACAAATAAAGGTGCCAAAGACTAATAAAAGTGAGTTTAGATAAATATGACCCCTTTAACTGTTTTTAGTGCTAAGGTGTGTTGTCTTTTCACAGATGGCTTCTGGAGAATGCAATGAAGACACAGAAGTTTACAACATTACACTAAGCACCGGGGATGAACTGACATTAATGGGCCAAGCTGAGATCCTCTATGCCAAGACATCTAAAGAAAAATCAAGATTCAACACTATATTCAAGAAAATTGGAAAGCTTAATTCCATCAGTAAGATTGGGAGAGGTAAGATGCCTTGCTTAATCTGCATGAACCATCGTACCAACGAGAGCATCAGCCTGCCTTTCCAGTGTAAAGGCAGGTTCAGCACCTGTAGTCCCCTGGAGCTCCAGATGCAGGATGGCGAGCACACCATAAGGAACATTGTGGAGAAAACTCGCCTCCCAGTCAATGTCACGGTACCCAGTAGTCCACCCCGAAACCACCATGATCTCCACCTCATCCGCGAGGGTCACCGATACAAACTGGTAAACATTCAAACCAAAACAGTGGTTGTTTGCTGTATTCTGCGAAGCAACAAAATTATCCCCACCCATTTTCCTTTTCACATGGCCATGCCCAAGTTCATTATCCCAGAGGAGCTCCTTCAGGGGGAGTTATGGCTCGACACCATGGTCCGCCGCTGGTTCTCCTTTTGCCAGGAGCAGTTTGACATCGACGACTATTCCCGCGCTGTTCGAGATGTTCGGACGGACTGGAACGATGACGGCAAGAGCCCCAAGAAAAACAGTGGAAATGGTAGTTGCAGCGGAAGCAGTGGAGGCAGCAGCGGCTCCAACGGGTGTACGAACCACATGCAGATCCCCAGCTCTTTAACGTACGCTCGGGATGAACTCACCCAGTCCTTTCACCGACTGTCCGTATGTGTGTATGGCAGCAACTTGCATGGCAACAGTGAGGTTAATCTGCAAGGCTGCATGACATTATGTGGAGATTGGACTCTTCTGCCCTCGGACAGCATTCCATCAGACTCAGGGGAAAGTGAACATTTTTTCTCTGAGCTGTTGGACAGCACAAACCAGCAGCCGGCCCTCAACAAGTCAGACGTTCCATATGAGGAGCTGTGGTTGGATCACATGAGAGGTCAAATCCCTAAACCTTCTTTAACTGAGGGAATCCGAAGCATCAACAATGGCTGTAGCACAACAGGGGCCCTGTCATACCCGGTCTCTTGTCCTCTTGGTGGAATAACAAGTTGTGATGTCTCTCTAACTCCACCACCAGTTCCACCAAAGTCTGAAGCTGTGAGTATAAACCACTGTACATGATATGGACAAAAGTATTGGGACATGTGGAATTCAGGTGTTTCTTTATATCTCAAATCAGCATAAACAGGACATCTTATAGCTGTAGCAATAATGTGTCCCAATATTTTTGTCCATATAGTTGAGAAATGTCAATATTTCCTTGAAGTTTACAGTGAGATTTTTCTTCCACAGTGAGATGTGAAGAAAGTAGATGGTTAGTTGTGGTAGAAAATTATTATTTATAGTCAGAGTACAAAAAGTATTTAAGAAAGTTAGAGGTAGAATATTTAAAAACATAGTCATTGATTTAAAAAAAAAAAAAAAACCTTAACTAAACTAAATCAGTGTTGAGAAAAATTAAGTAAAAACCATCTGGCATTTTGGAAGCAAATATTTAAACAATTTAAACCAAATGAACCAATGCAATGATATGCATTGCAATATAAAACTATATTATGACATGTTTCATTATTGTTTTGCAGCCCAGACCCCTGTTAGAAAAGAAACACCTGAATCCAATGTGTCCCAATGCTTTTGTCCATATAGTGTACCAGTACTTCACTTCAAACAGGTTAAAACAGGTTATTCCTTTTTAGGTCAAGGAAGAATGCCGACTTCTGAATGCACCGCCTATTCCTCCAAGAAGCTTAAAACAGATGCCATCAGTGCCCATCCTATCGAAGCCACGGCAACAGGAGACCCGGTCTCCTAGTCCAACCCTCTCCTACTATTCTTCTGGTCTCCACAATATGTAAGAAACTGGATTTGATACGATACACACGTTAACCTTTTGTTTTCACAGTGAGTAATGAATATAAAGTATATGTATATCTATTTATATCCATATAAGGACACCAGACTTTTTATGAATTATAACCTTGGCCCTCACTACAGGGTATTGTCATCAGTTCATTGTCTGTCTGTCTGTCCATCCATATGTGCAAAAACTGTTGGTGTGGATTGAAGGCAGAGGGTTTTCAAGTGTGGGCACGTTATGTTCTTTATTGGTAAAGTTTGATTCTGATAGTGGCCAATCGCTGGTATTAAAGCATTTCAACTGGAATTTGTGACTTTGAGGAGAATTGATACTTGAAAAAAAATGTAAAAACTGCACCTAGAATCAACATTTTCTGCTATTAGGTTGATGTTCTTTTTCACTTTTATTGATTAGTTTGACTTGGATGTTCTATTCAGCAGTTACTAGTAAAGTCAGAAACTTGCCAGTAACTGTCTGCTAGTAACTTGGCTTGTATTGTATCAGTCTTTAAAATTCCTCTATTAGTCAACCTCTAAACGACATGTATAATAATACAGCACGTTTTCTGTGAATTAAATGAACAAATAGTTGATATAGTCTGACTACGTGCCATATATTTTTACATACTCAACAAATAGAAAGTCATTAGTCGTCTCTGATCATTTTTCTCCATTTTGTTTAGATCTTTTGTACATTTTTTTTAAGTAAGCACATAATTACAGTTTCAAACAATATAAATATAGGGCTTAAAGTTATATGCGATCAAAAATATTTACAATAGATTTGTTTGAGTTGAAGCAGGGATGAGAAATGATTTCAAGGCCAACGTAAAAAAAACTGCTATCAATACATGAAAATACAGAACACTTGTTATGATTTACTGAGTTCTGTCACCGTCACCTTCTGCCATGTTTGTCTGTATCGTGCAAATTGTGACAAAAAATTCTAATTGAGAATAATATAGATATGTTTTAATCCTGTTGTCACATGATATTCAGAGGTGGTAAAAGTCTGCATATCATTTGCTCAAGTAAAAGTACAGAAGTACAACCTCTGAAATGTATGCAAAGAACAAAAGTACAAAGTATTTCTACCAGAAGGTGCCATTTGTGTAGCTAAATCCAGGCCAGAATGTGTATATATTGTCATATTTCACACTACTAATCATGTAGTTAAAATCTGAAACTGTATATGATGTGGTCTCTGTGTTGGTTGCTATTATGACACTTAAATAATCCTATATTTTTTCTAGAAGTAGCGGAGGATGTGAGCAAGAGGTGTCGGACCCACAAGACCAAAGCCACGTGTGCTACCCTTGTAACTGGGGAAAATCCAACAGCACTGAACCAAACCCTACTGGTAGCCTGCCATCAGACGGGATGTCGTCCAGGTTGTCTTGGCCAAATAATTTCAGCAGAGAAGACTCGCACTGTTTGGATGAATTTGTTCCCGCCGGCTGCCGGAGTTACTACAGTTACCCCAGAAAGAGATCCCCGAGCGTCCAGAAAACCTGCACATCCAGCCTTGTCGACTTCGACGGCCGAGAACACACGCACAGCAGTAAGAACTTCCGGCTGCAGACCACTTCTCTGAATCAGTTCTGCGTCAAATCCTCAAGTTACAATTCAGAAATGTACAGAGAGAAATCGATAGAGGAGTCTAACACTAAGCAGAGCCTGTCTTGCCCCATTTTACCACCGAGAACCCCAAAACCAAACGTTATAAAGAAGTGCACAGATATACTGCCAGTATCAGTAGCCGACACTATGGAGGATGCCTCAAATGAGCAGAGCACAAAAGAGATTTATTCCATCTCAAACTCTGAGACTGCGAACTGTCCGTCCTTTTCTCCCACTGCGCACTGGCAGCCCCCGTCCAACCTCGCAGGCCTTTCTATTGAGGAGGTGTCGAAATCTCTGCGATTTATCGGCCTGCCAGATGACATTGTTTCTCTCTTTGTGTCGGAGAAGATCGACGGGAATTTACTTCTGCAGCTCACTGAGGAAATTTTGTCTGAGGACTTCAAACTAAGCAAACTTCAAGTAAAGAAACTCATGCAGTTCATTAACGGATGGAGGCCGAAGATTTAACCGTACATGACACTAAGTCGAGTTATAAAGCAAAGGAACGCCTTCAGTATATACAGTATGTATGCTATGCACACCAAGCCACAAAGAGTTTTGTTCTGTATTATATGAACTTATTTCCTTGTTACTACATTGTGGGAAGGATGGTGCACCCCCAGCTGAGGGGAATCATTTGGCACTTTGTTCAGTACTTTGTCATCCGCAGCCTACTAGTGTTCATGTCATTGCACAAATGCAAAATGAGGCCGACAAATGAAAAAATATCAATATCCATGTGACCAGAACAGAGAAATAGAGGACATGGAAATTGTGATTTATAGATATGATTATGTTCTTAAAGGGGAATATCACAAAATTCAGTTTTTTCGAGGATTTTTAAAAGAGCACAAACCAGAGGATAGCTAGCAATGATTCATCAATTAATGGATTTATTAACTATCAAATTATTTACCAATTATTTTAGAGACTGTCTGATTTCAGCATCTTACACATGAATATTTTCTTACGTTCCTTAGGACCATAAACTGAATATTTTTAGGTTGTGGATCAAACCAGACATTAGATTTTCATCAGTTTCAGTCCAAACAACAAATTGACTAATCAAGGAAATAATCATTAGTTGGATCTGTCCATTGAGGTTTTTATTTGGCATCATGCACAATTGAATAATCTCAGAGCTAAAGTGTGCATCCGACGAGGTTTTGCAGTTTGTCACATTTGTATTTTATGCTTATTTTATTTCATTCGGCTTGTATTTCATGAGGTCAAGTGACAGAAAACGTTGCTGAAAATGAACATGAATTCCATGAGTTGAATCGAAGTTGATTTCATTAGAGTCAGCTATTTGGATTTTATTTCCTGTTGGATTTTTGTCTAATTGCCAGGTAAAAGAAACACTTGTGTTCTTTTAAAAATCTACTCTATCTCGTTCTACACTCCTAACGTGATTTCATGAACACACACTGAGCCTATGGGATCAGACTGATGTACAGCTGATTAGAAAGCCAACTGAATATAACTAGGTCTAAATTTTTAGTTTTTTTTTTAAAACAAGTATGGTACTGTGCAAAAGTCTTAGGCCACCTTTATCTTTGTTGTTTTAGCAGGGTAGAAATAAACATAAGTATTTATTTCTCATTGTCTTTCTTCTTCGTACAAGAAAATATAGGAAATATGTGCGCAGCCTTAAAATATACACAAAAACCTGAACTAAATGTGGTGTAAAGGTTAAAGTCACTATTTAGTGTGACCCCCTGACCATACAATTAGAAACGTCTAACACGTCTGAATGAAACTTGGTATAAAAAAGTAGAAAATTAATGCCAAAAAGGTTAAAGACATGTCAAGTGCAAAGAGAGGTCACACTAGATACGACCACTGTGATTTATAGAAGCTGATTTTTCCCTGAAACTTTTGATTGGACTTTAATACAGAGACTGACAAATGCATATGTGTTGTCATTAGAATTTTACTAAATCAGCAAAGCTAATGCTGGACCAGGACTTCAGCACAGTACTGTACATGAAATATAAGACAAAAGCAAGAGATTTGTTTTCAGCTACATCAGTTTGATATCATACAGAAGTCTCTACTCTCTATAGAGGGTGAATTGTTTTACATTTAAAGCTGCTGGCCATCTGACATTCGCTTGGTGTGATATTCTGCTTTACAGAACCAAACACAACATCTCATTGTTGTTAACAGTAGGGATGCACTAATCTGATACTGATATCAGACGTCGACCCAGACAACTGGATTTGGTATCATGACAAGTCACTCGGTTGATCTATTTAGTTGAAATCTGCAAACACAGGAAACAACAGTATCTCAACTTAAAAAAATCTAATAATGGCTAAAGTTGCTTTATGCTCTGCAATACATCAAAGCATAGTATTGATACCAGTAGTTCTAGTTTCCCCAGGGAGCATTAAAGTATTCAGATTAATTAAACTCTGGTATGAGATCGATACCCAAATGGAATCGATATCTGTATCGGACCAGACAAAGTCAGATCAGTGCGTCCCTGATTAACAGCGAGATGTATGTTGCCAACTGTCTGCATGCACGATCTTATTTCTACGCGATGCCTTTTTAATCTTTCTTTAAAAGTCGAGTTCAGCTGTGTTTTTGCTCGCGTCTACACTACAGGTAACTTTATTTTTAGAACTGAAAACGAATGCCTAACAATGTAGTCCCCACACAAAAACTAACAATGGAAATAACAAACAGATGCAATGGGGCTTTTACATTTTACACGAAATACAAATGAAGCATCACGCACTTTGGTAGATTTCAGTCGAATTAATTACAGTTAAGGTCATTAAATAGAAAGCTGTAAAAGAAGGTCTATGTACAGAGTGAATGCACTACATGCTTCTTAGAATCGAAAATGGTACTTGTGTTTTGTTCTCATTTATGTATCGTAAGTGTCCTATAATGCAAGAAAAAAGATTGTCTGCGCCTTAACCCAGAGACCTTAAAATATATAAAGATTTCACTTTGGCTTAACATTTTCATCTTTCCAGCCTCTCGTCATGAGGAAATACTCTTAAATGTGTCAAAATAAACCGAGTCAGTGAGGTTTAGATTGTATTCACTGGTGTCAAAGACCTCTCATCACTGGGTAAAAGTGAAAATGATATGCCAAAATGAAAAAAAATTGGTTTATATGCCAAACATTTTTTGCTATAACCTCTATTCAGAGTTGATTTATTTATGCAGTTATTTAAAATAATACAAGATATGCAGAATGCTAACTCTCTGAAACCGCCTTTTTCCAGCCCAGGTCAGATCCTTTGGCCGTTAGCTAATCCCCCTTCCCACATGACTTTTTTTTTTTGTAGTAGGGTGTTACATATTTTACTTGATATTTTTATTTTTATGTAAGTATAAATATAATTTTTTTTAAAAGACAGTGATTACTAATGTTTAAAATATTTTTTATTGAGAAGAAGCTTATGTTCAAATGTTTTTTTTTTATTCTACACGACTCGGGTCTTGCTTTGACTTTATTGATTCATGCATCAAAAATAATAATTGGTTGTGAGACTTTAAATAATATAAATAAGCAACGCATTCAGGTTATTTTACAGATATCCTGGCAAACTTTGTCACAGTGTCCTTATTGTTAATGGAGAATATGTGCTCTTAGGGCTGGGTGAAATGTGTTCATGATAAAAATTCATCTTATCAGTCGATACTGATAACATCATGATAAACGTCACATAATTTTTATCTCAAGTTGAAGGGTTTTGTGGCTTGAGGTTAATATTAAATACGAGACAGGAGGATAAACAATAAAAGATGCAACAAAACCAAAACAACATAATAAAGACAAAAAAATAATAAGAATGAAATGACAAAAATATGTGAAACATAATATAAAAAAGATGCAACAAATGAAAGAGACATGAGACAAAAATGACAAAACACAATAAAACAAAAACAACATAATAGACTGAAGACCAAAAAAAATGAAAGATGAAGCAATAAAAATGGCATGAAACACAAATGACATAAAGGATGCAACAAAATGAAAGGAACATAAAAGACTAAACAAAAAGCAAACTGTAGAAGACAAAATGAAAAGAAGAAAAAACACAAAATTAAACTATGCAAAAGATGGAACAGAGCGAAAATAATAAAATAAAGACAAAAACAACGTTAAAGACAAAACAAAACTGACCTGAAACTCAGAACATGAAAAGGATGTGAAAGATGCAACAAAATGAAAGTGATAAAACAAGACAAGAACTACATGAATTATGAAACAAGCTAAAGACAATAAATAACATAAAAGATGCAACTAAATTAAGGAGGCTTAAAACGTAACAAGATGACATAATAATCGAAACATAACACAAAAGACAAAAGATCTAACAGTGCAAAGCAACATAAAAGACAAACCAACAAAATAGACTCAAAAGAAAATGACAAAAATGGTGAGGAAACAAACATGATGTGAAAAAACAAAAAAGG
This sequence comes from Apogon hyalosoma, assembly GCA_037367295.1. Lineage (NCBI taxonomy): Eukaryota > Metazoa > Chordata > Actinopteri > Kurtiformes > Apogonidae > Apogon > Apogon hyalosoma. The sequence goes on from JAPQRP010000015.1 coordinate 34,900, forward strand.
TGAAAAAGATGCAACAAAACCAAAGTGACTTTAAAGATGCAAGATGAAAATGAGAAAAAAGCAAAACAGAAACATCTGTAAAGACTACATGAAAAAAAAAAGCAAAATGAAAAGAACCTAAAAGACTAAACAAAACACAAACTTTGTAGAAGATGAGATGCAAAGGTGAGACGATGCAAAACATGCAGCAAAACAAAAAAAAAACATTATAGACTAAAGACAAAAATGCACAAAACGTGAAAATGATGTAAAAGATGCAACAAAAGTAAAAGTGACTGAGAAGATATAAGATGAAAACCTAAAAGACGCATCACGACAAAAATGTTATCTCTGATTTAATTATTTTGTTGAATCCTGTTTTTGAATTTAATGATGTCGAACAAACATTTTATGCTCATAATTGTTCCGAATGCTTTACCTCTGTCCCTCTGAAGTGTTATATTCTGACCATAATAGTATTTGAGGTTTTAATCTCCTCTTTATGTTCAGTTCATTATTGTAGAGCTAGAACAGGAGTGTCAAATTCATACTGGTTCAGTTCCACATTGAGACCAATTTGATCTCAAGCGGGCCAGACCAGTAAAATAGAAACATAATAATAACCTATAAATAATGAGAACTCCAAAATGTATGTTTTAGTGCAATAAAAAACATATTTTCTTTTAGAATATACCCATTTACAAACTCTCCTTTCACAAAAAAAGATGTGACTAACCTGAAAAAACTCAAGTTTATAAGAAAAATAAGGGCAATTGTAAGAATATTATGCCTCAACATTTACACTCAGTGTTACACAAACATTTGGTAACAGGTATAATATTGTTTGAAATATTGAAATTTGGAACTAAAATAGGAACTTTTTTTTTTTAAACAATATTATGTCTCAGATTATTAACACAATTTACAGATCACAGTGAATCTACAAATGCACAAAACATGCAGTAACAGGCAGAATATTGTTAAAATACATACAATTTTCTATAGACATTTTAGGTTATTTGTATTTGTTCAGGTTATTCACATATTATTGTTAAAGGATAGTTTGTAAATGTAAATATTGACATTATATTTACATAAAACGATTTTATATTTTATGTAAATATTATTCATTCGTAGTGTAATGTTTGGTTTTTTCCAAGAAGAAAATTTAGAGTCGTCATTTATAGGTTATTATGCTGTTATTTTACTTGAGATCACGCTGGTCCTGAACTAAAACTGACAGTTAGTATCTTCAGTGTAATTTTTGATTTCCCAAAGGGGGCCATAGTGGAACCTTTGGTGGGCCACTTTTGGTCCACGGGCCACATGTTTGACACTACTGAGACGGAACATTGAAAACACAGGGCGTCCCCCCCCAAAAAAAGAAAAAGTTACATCATTTGAAATGTCCATATCGGAGCGACTACATGGTCAGGATTTATTTTTGACATAAAATATTTTATTCAACAAATTTCAAATGAAAAGTTCTAGGCGATGGTAATTTTAAAATGTTCCAAAGTTATTACAGATGTTCAGTGTGTGCGCCACTTGTGACGCTGCACACATCCAGTCGGTCGTGGAATTCCTTTTTTCCGACACAATCGGCCTTCCTCTTGAAACTTCTCATGCCGCATCCAAATCTGCTTTTCCTGTTGGCGCTTGTTTGTGAAATCTTACAAATTCACGTTTGCGCGTTCACATTTGACTGAGTTTGGGCGTTTTTTAATACGCAGAACGCCTTTTCTGTCGCAGTAAACGGTATATCTAGTCCTGAAAGCACAACAATAAAAATCTTTACAGGTTTTTGAGCAAAAAGACCAAGCAAATTTTAAACAAATTATTAGGTCATGAAATGATGTCAAATTTTTTGGGACGCCCTGTATTGTAATGATAAAATGTTTGTTCAACTTCAAAATGTATAATAGTAAAAACAAGAAAAGGGAATGTTTTAGTTGACAATGCAAATAAAATAAACCCTAAACACCAGATTAAGACGTATAATAAATGATCGCGCTTTATCGCCCAGCCCTGCGTGCACTTCGACCCCATCATTACTTGGTGGGTGTGTCCTATGCAATAGCCACGACGCTCCAAACAGAGCGAACAACTAACCGTCGTTTTGGAGCGACTGTAAGAGGCAGCGGAGTATTATGTGTGGTCGAGTAACAACAGTGCATGCTAAACATTTTACTTGAATAACTGAGCTACAAACTGTGAACACACACGCATACACACACTACGACAGCTGACCCAGTCCCACCGACGTCCACCGTCGCCACGGTACTAAAAGGTGTTGAGTTCATACACAGGAGACGTGACACTGGGTTTGGCAGCATCTGGACACGTATCGGTCATCACTGAAACCCTGAGTTATGAACACTTATCCTTCGACCTAACTCTTGTTCCTTATTTTTGATTGTATTATCAATTAAAAATGATTAACTGATGTTTGTGGGTGTGGTTTTTTTTTTTTTACGAGTTTAACCCATAAAGACCCAGCGCTACCTTTTTGTCAGTTCCCAAATGAAATGTTCTTGATATTTAACCTTTAAGGGATTTATCACCATTTATTAAAATACTATCCTTTGTATTTTGCTTTTTTTTTTTTTTAGTTTCAATCAGGTATTTTCTTGTATTTAATACACTGATCATGTAGATGTTCATAAAAGCTCAGATTAAAGTTGAGGAGAATATCAAAAACAGAAAACTGCAGAAAAAGGGATTTTTCCACATTAACTGAACAAGCTGAGAACCATTAAAGCTGAGAACGTGTGTTTTACCCGAATTATTTACATGTGTTGATAGGATTAGTGGCTCAGCTGTTATTGAACATTTTAGATCAATAGATGTTTTTGGTCGCTGGGGCTGTTTTTAGGTTAGAGAAGACCAGTAATGATCAGAGTCCAGGTCTGAAGTGGACTTTATTTGTAATCTCTGTAGGTTTGTGGGCTAGGACATGGTTACACTGAGCCTTATTGCCACATGAGTCAACACGTTGCAAAACTCAGTCCTCGTTGGTTCTGTGGAACATATTACAGACTAATACCCGGAGAGGAACCTTTAAACACCGGCGGTTCTGCTTCTGTGAAGGTTGCAGAGTTTCCACAATTTCCTGCCTTGCATCAAACAGATTAATGTGTTACAGTTGGTGATGACACTCCTGTGTTTATGCAATTTTTAAGTCATTTAGCTACAAAAAAGGCTCATTTTATATATTTCATGTCATAGATTAGATTCAATTAGATTAGATTAGATTAGATTGAACTTTATTGATCCCTTGGGTAAAACCTTCAGGAAATTGAGGTTCCAGTTACAGCACAATACTGAATATACAATATAAAAAATATTACAAGAAAGTAGTAATAATAACTATAAAAATAGTATTGAAAAAAACAACAGGCGATTGCATATTGGAAAGTACTTGTAAAAAACAACAAAAAGTAATAATGAAGTAGTAATAATTATGTTGTAATATTTTAATACAAAAAGGCTAATTGTATATATTTCATTTCACTGATACATTTTTTTACAGATTAGAATGTGATTTAGTGTGCATTTTTTCACTATTTACAGGATAAAACTTATGATAAAATATCAGTAATAGTAGTCTTAACAATATAAAAGTAATGATTAATATAAGTATGTAAGTAAGTAATAGTGATAAGGATAATAGGCAATAAGATAGCGAATAACAACAAATAAACATTTCACACAGGCTACAATAAACAACAATATTGTCAATAAGTGTTTTGCACATAGAAGAATTCAGCGGAAATATGGACTAACTGGGAAAATGTGTTGAAGTGGTGAGACCGATAGATTATTATTCACTTCAGCTAAAATATGACAAGGTGCTGACATTTATTTATTTATTTATTAGTGATGTCAAGTTTTAGAATGGCATAAAATAGAGCTGGGTGAAATGGCCAAAAACATTGTTACAATAGTGAGTACAGACGTGTATGTTGATGTAAGTGCTTTGGATTTGTTTTATGAGGTTTTATTTTTTTTGCAGGACTTCACCAGGAGTATTAATATGCTCTGAATTGACTTAAAGTCTGCCCCCTCATGGAAAAAATGTGAAATTACACCAACATTTTGGAAAGTTAATTCGATTTCAATGGATAAAGACAGAAAATATTCAGTTTCAGGTTACTTTATTAGAGTGTTTTTCAACCTTTGGGTCGGGACCCCACGAGGGGTTGGCTGATATTTCTAGTAATTGATAAAAGTAAAAAAAACTTACTAATAAAAAATATATGGTGAGTTGAGAAAGACAATCATAATACATAAAAGACATGACAAACTGAAGCTGAAACTGAAGCACTGTGGTACTGTTTATCTGTCAAATGTTCAAACTG
>JAPQRP010000015.1:48789-61099 GCA_037367295.1 Apogon hyalosoma
CCAGTTTTGTCTCGTCTGTCCACAGGACATTCTGTGGCTTGTCAACATGCAGTTTGGCAAATTTCAGTCTGGCTTTTTTTAGGATTTGTTTTCAACTCCTTGGTCACCTCCCGTGAAGTCCACTTTGGCTCAAACAACGACAGATGGTGCACTCTGACACTGATGTACCTTGACCAAGGTCACCTTTAATTTCTTTGGAGGTTGTTCTGAGCTCTTTTGTTACCATTCATATTATCCATCTCCTCAATTTGTCATCAATTTTCCTCCTGCAGCACATCCAGGAAGGTTGGCTACAGCCCCATGGATCTTACATTTCTGAATAATATGTGCAACTGTAGTCACAAGAACATCAGGCTGCTTGGAGATGGTCATATAGCCTTTACCTTTAACATGCATGTGTGTAATTTTCTTTCTAATCTGAGACAACTCTCTCCTTGGTTTCTTCTGGTCCATGTTTAGTGTGGTACACACCATGTCACCAAACAGCACAGTGACTACTTGTCACCCTTTAAATAGGCAGACTGACTGATTCAAAGATTGTAGACACTTGCGATGCTAATTAGAGGACACACCTTGGATGAACATGTTCCCATGGTCAAATTATTTTCAATCTTTTCTAGGGGTACAATCATTTTTGTCCAGGCCTGTTTTATGAGTTTGTTTTTTAAAATAATTATGTTGGACCACAATTCAAAAGCAATGTCTGATTTTCATTGGTTAATTTTCATGGAATTTTTATTTATTATTACTTTTGTCAGATTAAAGTTATTTCTGTGACCACTGTGGGTTTTTCTTTCATTAACAGAGGGGTACCAACAATTTTGTCCACGTGTGTAACTAGCTCACTCCCTGTTGCCTGTTCTCTTCCTCAGCTCACTGGCACCAGATCACAGCTTTTTGCTGTTTTTTTTTTTTTTTTCCGATTGTTTTATTTTTTCATGAATAAATAACTTTCTTTGCATTTAATCTGGTGTTGTGTTCCTCATTATGTTGAGACTCTAAGCCGGTTATAACATAATAGAGGCTTGTCCACCTGAAGTAGGTTTAGGTAGTTTATTTTGTACCACTAGAACGTTGTTTTTCTTTTTTTTTTTTTTTCCCAGTCAGTGGGTTCATGTACATGTCACCTCATGAGGTAAGGGTTTTTTTTGTAAGAGCTTGCCTGGTTAAGTCAGCCAGTGGGTATTGGTGTTACCTTCACCACTTTTTGTAAAGCACTGTGAATTGCCCTGTGTATGAATTGTGCTATACAAATAATCTTTGCTTTGCCTTGCCTATTGTTTTTGAGCAGTAACCCTGGGGTGGCCCCTGGCATGCCTGGGACAGCCGACGAAGACAGTTAGGTTTTAGTAAGATAGGGTAAAAGTTAAAAGGTGGAGAGGAAACCAGGTAAGCTCTAGAGGAGGTTAGTTAGGAATGACAATTTTTGATTCAGTGATAGCATGTGGTGTCATGTGCTGGCCTAGGTTTTTACTCACACCATGTGTTGTGAGTTATGAGTTAGAGAAATTTGTTGTTTGTGCAGTAGTTTGTTAAATGCAAGGCTGTAGTTGTGTTCCTCTGGAACATTTGTAATCCTGGTGCTCATGCTTTTTGTGAGTGGTGTGTTTTTGTAGTTGTATGGTTTGTGGGACTACATTTTGTGTAAGCTTCTCTCTTCTTGTGGGGAGGGGTAGAATTTAGTGCTTGAGTTGTGCTGACTCATGCAAAGGTGGCAGTAGTCATACTATTTCCATACTGTGTGCAGGGAATAGTTGTGGAGTTATCAGCCTAGTGTGTTTTTTTTTAATAAGTTTTGATTGCTTACTTCTGGCTTTGTGTAAGTCTGTAGTGATATTAACTGTGCTTTGTTTTATAACACTGCTTTTGTGTGGAAGTGTTATGTGGAGTTGTGCTGGTTTGTTTCCAGTTTGAAGCTGTTAATTGCACTTTGTGTTGCGGCACTTATCTGTGTGGTAGTGCTACATTGCATTGTACTGGTCTGAGGCTTTGTGGACAATTAAATTCCTTTTAGGTTCCCCCAGTGCTACTTTTTGCCTTAGCAGACTCACTCTTTGTTAGTTCTCATTTCACTATGGATGTTGATCTGAAAAACTTTTGTAAAGCTCCTACTAGAGTGCAGCTGTTCCAATGTACTAGGGCACACCTAATATCCATCGCAAAGCCTTATCACATTGCAGCTGCATCAACTTCTCTTAAAGAAGAACTTGGATCAAGAATAATCACAACACCAGTGGAACAGGGAGTGCTTCTGAATGAGTGTGAAGATTCAGACTTTAGTCAATCTGTTCAGGGATCTGACAATAAGACAGGTGATATATTGTTGCCCACAGAGGATGCTCATGCTGTGCGTTTACATGAATTGGACTTGTAGTTAAAAATTAAATTAGAGCTTGAGGCCAAAACTAGGGAAGAGGACAGGAAGTTTGAAATGGAGAGGTTGTGTTTGGTATATGAGGAGAAAATGAGGGAATTAGAATTGAGGTCAGCTGATTTGCAGTCTACGGCTTCTCCTCCTCGGTTTGATGTTGGTCGTAACATAAGTTTGGTTCCTCCTTTCTCAGAGAAAGAAGTGGAAAAATACTTATCCCATTTTGAGCTACCACATTTGGCTGGCCTGGAAATGTGTGGACCCTCTTGCTGCAGTGTGTTTTGACAGGTAAAGCACAGGAAGTTTATTCTTTGTTAACACTCAACCCAAAGTACTGACTAGTTGTTAAAGCAGCCATTTTGTGGGCCTACAAGCTGGTCCCAGAGGCTTACAGACAGTGTTTCAGGGGGTGCTGAAAGGCTGAGAAGCAGACGTTTGTTGAATTTGTCAGAGAAAAAAGAAATCTTGTTTAACAGGTGGTACACATCCCGGAAAGTTGAAACTAAAGAGCAACTTTGTGACTTGATACTCTTAGAGGAGTTTAAAAATTGTGTTCCTGACGCAGTTGCAACTTATTTGAGTGAGTAGTGAATATCCACGGTTGGGGCTGCTGCTGTATTCGCTGATGAGTATGTCTTGGCTCATAGGGTGAATTTTAATGATAAATCTCGTGAGATTAGGAACTGTGTTTCACTTTCTTTTTGTCGCTTTAAAGCAGACAGTGATGTCCTGGGTCTTCAGGTTCTGTTGCAACGGCTACTAGATCTAGCACAGGAAAATATGAGATAGTATTTTTTTCTGTAAAAAGCCTGGTCATATCATAGCTGATTGTCATGCTCTCAGTAGGAAGCAGAATGCTCCTAAGCCAGTGGCCTTATTAGCTTCAGTACCATGTCTGTCTAGTGGGGAGAATAATATCAGTCAGTTCACTAATGACAGGCCTGGTGTGGTAAAATGTCCCACTGAGGACAGGTTTGATCCTGACCTCTTTGAACCTTTTCGTATGGAGGGTTTAATAGCCACCTCTGATTCAGAGAAGTTTGTCCTGGTTTGTATTTTGAGAGATACAGCAGCTGCTCAGTCTTTGTTATTGGAGGGAGTTCTGCCCCTCTCTGAAGAGACTTCTACAGGTGAACATGCTTTAGTGCGGGGTTGTGGAATGACATGGCTTAAAGCCCCATTGCATGTTGTGCACTTACAGTCTGGCTTGGTTACAGGCCCTGTGGCAGTAGTTATTCGCCCTGAGCTTCCTGTATAGGGGGTGGATATGATCCCGGGCAATGATCTGGCTGGTGGGGAGGTGTTTCCTGCACCCATTGTTGTGAATGACCCAGTTGGATCTCAGTCTGTTGCCATTCAAAGTGATCAGTTATCCTAGATGCCAACAGTGTCCCCTGCTTGTGTTGTAACTCGTGCTGTCACGTAAGGTTGAAGATGTGGATGACCTTTAAGAAATTTTCATGGCATCTCAGGAAGAAGTCATAGAGCCTGTGTTTGTGGGTCCCTCTGCAACTTCTGAGTGCAGTGCAGCTAAGCAGGCTACAGAATCTACTGTAATAGAGACTGAGGTTTCATTGTCCAGTCACAGTCAGCTGTATCTGAGTCTCCATTAACAGTTGACAGGAAGCAGCTGATACTAGCTCAAAAGGCTGACCCTTCCTTAACTAAGTGTATTGCAGCAGTGTTATCTAAAGATGAAATTGGTGCTTCGCAAGTGGCTTATTACTGGGAGGACGGTATCCTCATGCGCAAGTGGGCTCCCTCAACCAAAGAGGACAGTGGGTGCAATACTGTACATCAGGTGGTTGTCCCTGTTGGTTACCGTGCACAGACACTGAGTTTGGCTCACAATAATGTTTTGTCTGGCCATCTTGGGATAAGTAAAACCAACTATCATATATTGAAGTATTTCTCCTGGCCTGGCTTAAAAGGTGATGTTGCAAAGTATTGCTACTCATGCCATGAATGCCAGCTGATTGGGAAGCCAAATCAAGTGGTTCCATGGGCTCCACTTCACCCTATACTGGTTATAGGGGAGCCATTTGAGAGACTTATCACCAATTGTGTTGGTCCATTGCCAAGTAAAAATCTGGCCACCAGTTTCTCCTGACTTTAATGTGTGCTGCAACTCGATACCCTGAGGCTATTCCACTACATTCCCTCAAAGCCAAGGTGGTAGTGAAAAAATTAAGTTCTGTACCACTTTTGGTTTGCCAAAGGTCATTAAAACAGACCAGGGTATGAATTTTATGTCTAAAGTGTTTGCTCAGGTGTTCGAGATGTTGGCACTTATCACCCAGAGAACCAGGGGGCACTAGAGCGCTTCCACCAAACCCTTAAGACCATGTTGTGTGCTTATTGTCTTGAAACTTGTGGAGAATAGGATGAGGGAATTCCATTCCTGCTTTTTGCAATTTGTGAGACCCTTCAGGAGTCCCTGGGTTTCAGCCCTGCAGAATTAGTATTTGGCAACACAGTTTGTGGACCATTGAAGTGGTTGTGTGAGCAGTTGACTGGCAATTCCTATCCTTGTCAAAATGTGCTGGACTATGTCAGCTCTTTCAGAGAGTGTCTTCACCACACCTTTGCATTAGCAAAAGAGGCATTGTCTAGATCACAATCTAAAATGAAGGCTCACTTTGACAAGAATGCTGTTGAACGTATGTTTAACCCTGGAGATTTTGTGTTGGTTTTCCTTCCTGTTCTTGGTTCAGTACTCCAGGCTAAGTTCACACATTCCTATGTGATTGACAAGAAACCCGAGTGAAACAGATTATGTTGTCCATACACCTGACAGGCGTCACAAATTGTGTGTATGCCATGTGAACATGCTGAAGCCCTATGTTGCCAGGACTAGTGAACCAGCTCTTTCTCTTTCCACTAAGGTTCTACCTGTAGCTTTAACAGTGGGGTTGCCTGCATATTCTTCTCAGGACGATAAGTTGGATATACAAGATGCTCCTGCTCTATGTGCTCGGTTGAAGAATTCTCATGTTGTGTGATTTGGAGACTCATCTGTCTCATCTTTCGGGGACAGCTAAGAGTGACATCATTGAGTTGATTGAAAATCATCACCCACTTTTTTCTGATGTTCCAACCCAAACCACCGTAGTGCAACATAATACTGATGTTGGTGACTGTCCTCCTATTAAACAGCATGCCTATTGTGCGAATCCCACAAAAAGGGCTCAAATACAGAAGGAGGTTGAGTATTTACAGAAGCATGGCCTAGCCGTTCCTAGTTCCAGTGCCTGGAGTGCTCCGTGCTTGTTAGTGCCAAAATCTGATGGGACACCATGCATTTGGACTGATTTTAGAGAAGTCAATGCTGCTACTAAGCCTGATTCTTTTCCTCTTCCCCATGTGGATAACTGCATAGATGGATACTGGATCAACTATCTAGATCAGCTACTGAGAACAGAACTGGAGCTTCCAGAAGAAACACACCTGCAAATACAGCGAACCCACAGAACCCAGAAGATGAGTACAGGTGCACCTCAGAGATCAGTGGTAGTCAACTTTCTACAATTTGAAATCAAAGAAATGATCCTGAAAAAGGTGTGGCAGAAGAAGCTAAAAGTGGGAGAAAAGATAATACAGTTTGACCATGACTACCCACCTGAAATGGTTAAAAAAAAAACAAAATACCAATCATACCTGGGCATAAAGACGGCACTGAGGGAGACGAGCATCTGGTTCCAGACCCCGTATACCAAAATATGAATCCAATACCAGAGGAAGCAGCCATAATTCACCAGGAGAAATGGACACAACGTTCTTATTGGAAAAACTGGCTAGGGTAAGGTTTCAGTGACTAATATAAAAGCAAAGTTGCAAAAACATAATGTCTGAGATACAGTAAAGAGCAATATTTGATATTAAGCAGCCTCAGTTTATACAGAAACAAAAAGTAATACATCAGTCTGGGAGATTAACAGCATTAAAATGTTGGACACTTCTAGACAGAAGAGATTTCCACAAGTTGGACATCTACCATTGTCTAGGGATGGGCCCTAATGTGAGATGAGGATTCCCCATCCACCCTCCAACAGGGACTTTGGGGGAAGTAAAGTGAGTACACCAATATGGAAGTTCAATATTGTTCATAGAATGTTTCACATTTTTCATAAGGGCTTTCATAAGGGCGGAACACTGGACCAGCTCTACACTCTCCATCGGGTGCTCGAGGGTTCATGGGAGTTTGTCCACCCAGTCCACATGTGTTTTGTGGACTTGAAGAAGGTGTTCGACCGTGTCCCTCGTGGTATCCTGTGGGGGGTGCTTCGGGAGTATGGGGTCCGGGCCCTCTGCTAAGGGCTGTCCGGTCCCTGTATAACCAAAACAGGAGTGTGGTTTGCATTGCTGGCACTAAGTCAGACCTATTCAAGGTGCAGCCAGCAGGGCTGCCCTTTGTCACCGGTTCTGTTCATAATTCTTATGGACAGAATTTCTAGGCGCAGCCAGGGGCTGGAGGGGGTCCGGTTTGGGGGCCACAGGATTTCATCTCTGCTTTTTGTGGATGATGTTGTCCTGCTGGCCTCATTGAACTTGGACCTTCAGCATGCACTGGGGAGGTCTGCAGCCGAGTGTGAAGTGAGCGGGATGAGGATCAGCACCTCCAAATCTGAGGCCATGGTTCTCGACCGGAAAAGGGTGGTTTGCCCTCTCCGGATCGGTGGGGAGTCTTTGCCCCAAGTGGAGGAGTTTAAGTATCCCGGGGTCTTGTTCACAAGTGGGGGAAGGATGGAGCGTGAGATTAACAGGCGGATTGGTGCGGCGTTGGCAGTGATACGGACGTATTGGTCTGTTGTGGTGAAGAAGGAGCTGAGCCGAAAGGTAAAGCTCTCAATTTACCAGTCCATCTATGTTCCTATCCTCACCTATGGTCATGAGCTTTGGGTCATGACTGAAAGGACAAGATCCTGGATACAAGCAGCCGAAATGAGTTTCCTTCGTAGAGTGGCTGGGTGCACCCATAGGGATAGAGTGAGGAGTTCAGTCACCAGGGAGGAGCTCAGAGTACAGCTGCTGCTCCTCCACATTGAGGGGCCAGCTGAGGTGGCTCGGGCATCTGTTTCAGGTGCCTCCCGGATGCTTCCCTGGGGAGGTGTTCTGGGCATGTCCCACTGGGAGGAGGCCTCGGGGAAGACCTAGGACACGCTGGAGAGACAATGTCTCTCGACTGGCCTGGGAATGCCTCAGGATTCCCCTGGAAGAGCTGTCTGGGGAGAGGGAAGTCTGGGCATCCCTGCTTAGACTGTTGCCCCCATGACCCGGCCCCGGATAAGCAGCAGATAATGGATGGATGTTTCACATTTATTTTGTTTCAAGTTGCTTGGGTGAACATGCACGTGTAAAATCTCAACATAATGGTATATAACAGTCTTAAAATAATGTTGCTAAATATAAATGGGTTGAATTCACCTGTAAATAGAGGAAAAAAACTATGACAAAACTGAAAAAAGACAAGGTACAAATTATATTTTTGCAAGAGATTCATCTATCTCAGGCAGAACATGAAAAACTAAAAAAAATTGGTTAAAGGAATTCATACTAAAGTTCATATAAACAAGGAAATAGAAGAGGAGTAGTAATATTAATATCCAACTCAACTAAATTTCTCTGTGAAAAGAAAATCCAAGATAAAGAAGGAAGATGTATCATTGTGATGGGAAAGTTGGAAAATGAACCAGTTACTCTGGTAAATGTGTACGCTCCCCCAGAAAGTGATAAACAATTTTTTAGATCTATCTTCAACATAAGAGCAATGGAAACTGATGGTGTATTAATTTGTGGAGGGGATTTCAACATAGTGATAAATCATAAACTGGATACAACAAGCACGAGGAAAAGCAAAAGACAGTTGGCAAAATTTTTAAAACTGTCCCTAGAAGAGATGGGAATAATTGATATATGCAGAAATATTAATCCTACCAAAAAAGACTTTACTCATTATTCAGTACCTAACCAGGTCTACTCAAGAATTGATCTTTTTTTTTTTTTTATAAATAAGGATGACAGAGTGGAAGAATGCACAATTTAGGGTGCAGATTTATCAGACCATAATGCAGTTTATCTACAGATCCACTTAAATGCCAGGAAAAAGCAAACAATCTGGAGGCTTAACGTGGGAATTCTAAACAGTAAGGAAATAGCTGAAGACACGAAAAAGGAAATCAGACAATATGTGGATGAGAATAATAATGGAGAAGTTGAACCAACAATTGTTTGGGATGCTTTGAAAGCGGTTGTCCGGGGAAAACTCATAGCTAAAACAGCATCATTAAAAAAAAAAAACAAGATTAGCAATGTACAAGATATACACTGAAAGGTTAAGGGAATTACAGAAGCAACGCCAATTTATGAAGGAACAGAGAGTGTACCAACAGATTCAGGATGTTAAAACCAAAGTTAATGATATACTATTAAGTGAAATGAAAAAAAAATGTCTGTATCTAAAGCAGAGTTATTATGAAACGGGCCCTAGATCTACAAAATTATTAGCAAAACATATCAAAAAGCAACAGGCAGAAAATACTGTATATAGAATTAGAGACCAGGTCACAAGCAAGATCACATATGACCCAGAGCATATAGAGAGAATATTCCTGAGATTCCATGAAAAACTATATACACAACCACCAGCTGTAGACGAGGTGAAATGGAGGACTTTTTAAATCAACTGGAATTACCATCAACTGGTACATCTCAAAACAATATCTTAACAGCTGACATCACAATTGAGGAGATAAAAGAAGCAATAAATTCATTAAAAAAAACAAATCTCCAGGTAGTGATGGCTATCCTGCAGAATGGTACAAAATGTTTAAGGAAGAGCTGATAACAGTGCTCCAGGCCTCATTCAACTGGACTCTCAAAGAAAACAAAATCCCTCCAACATGGGCAGAGGAAATAATTCCAGTTATACCAAAGCCAGGAAAAAATAAAGAGGAATGTGCAAGTTATTGGCCAATTTCAATTTTGAACATAGATTACAAAATATATACGTCCATTATCTCAAAAAGACTAAATACCTTTCTGTCAGACCTCATAGATGAAGATCAAATGGGCTTTATGAAAGAACGCCAAACCCAAGACAACATCCGGAGAACACCCCATATAATAGATGAAGCACAGAAAGAAAAACAAAGTACTATCTACTTAAGCATAGATGCTGAAAAAGCATTTGATTGTGTGAATTGGAGATTTCTCTATAAAGTACTAGAACGATTAGGATTCAATAAAAAATCCATACAGTTAATAAAAACATTATACAAAAAACCTACTGCTAGAATAAAAATAAACAGAAATCTGACTGATAAGATACGGCTGCCAAGATACAGACAGGGATGCTGCCTATCACCTGCTATCTTTGCTATCTGTATCGAGCCCTTAGCTCAGGCAATTCAACAAAACAAAGAAATAAAGGGAGTTATAATAAAAAAGCTAGAAAACAAAATTGGACTTTTTGCTGATGACGTAATAGCTTTCCTCGAACAACCAAACACAACGCTCCCTAAATTGATGAAACTTCTTGATTCATATGGTCATCTGTCAGGATATAGAATAAATATTTTTAAGACTCAGATCCTCACAATTAACTATAAACCAACAAAAGTAATTCAGGAAAATTATAAACTCAACTGGAATCTTAAATCTATAAAATATTTGGGTGTGTTGGTTACACAAGATCTGTCAGAACTATATAAAGAAAATTATGGAACACCAAACCAGACTACACAAAAAGATATAGAAAGATGGTCAAACCTGCCACTAGATTTTAATTCAAGAATTGAGATAGTCAGGATGAATCTGCTCCCCAGATATTTATACTTGTTTCGGTCATTACCTGTAGAGGTCCCTCAGAGTCTGTTCATAATATGGTATAAAATTATTTCTAGGTTCATTTGGGGGGACAAAAGACCAAGAATCAGATATGAAACCCTCCAGCTGCCCAAAGATAAAGGTAGAATGGCTTTACTGAAATTGAAGGAATATTTTTACGCAGCCTAACTAAGACCTGTCTACTGTTGGTGCAAACCTGATTATGAGGGTAAATGGAAAGAAACTGAGAGAAATAGATCAACAACCGATTCAAAATATGATTGGAGACAAGGAACTATACAAGAAATTTAGAAAAAACATAGATCCAGTAACAGGTCATACATTAGAATTGTGGTTTAAAATAATAAAAATCTATAAATGTTACAGTGATTCAAAAAGTTTAAAATGGGTAGCTTAAGATAGCAATTTCAAGCTGGCCCAAAACAATTAAGGATTTAAACAGTGGGCAGCCAAAAGAGTGACAGCGTGGTGTGTTTTAGAAAAAAAAAGGGGAGCTGGAGAGTTTCCAGAATTTGCAAGAAAAATATGATCTGGAAACACATGACTTTTATAGATATCTCCAACTAAGAGACTATTACATGAAGGAAATCCAGGTTGCCCACTCCAGGGAAGTGAACAGTGTGATCCAAATCCTAATCAGAGCATATAAAGAAAGTAAATCGCAAATCATTTTAGCTATTTATTGTGGGTTCAACTCACATGACAAAAACTCAACCAATTATTTCAAAGAAAAATGGGAGAAGGAGCTCAATGTGGAAATTACTGATGGTGACTGGCTTAATATGTGTAAGATACACCAAACACCCACCAGTTCACAGATCTGGGGGGAGTTCTGGAAAAATCTGGTGCATTTCTTTATTACACCTAAGAAGAAAAGTAACCAGTTAGACCACAGAAATGTTGGAGGGAATGTGGAGAGTTAAGTGTAGATCACACGTTTTTTTGGAAATGTGATAAAATAATCATGTTTTGGAAGATGGTGTGTGGAGTATTACAACAAATAATGGGGTATGAGATTCCAGTGTGCTGTAATGGACTGTATTTGTGCAACTTGTCTGATGGAATTGTAATGGGAAATGACATTTACTTGGTTAAGGTTCTTTTAGTAGCTTGCAAGAAAGCTATTACAAGAAACTGGGGAAAAACAGAACCACAGACACAGGACCAGTGGATCACAATGATTGAAGAAATATATACAATGGAAAGGGTGAACCATAAACTGCAACTACAAGAGACACAAATAGACAAAAAAAAAATGGAATAAATGGACTGTTTACAGAATTCGGAATATTGGAGAGACTGGATGAAACAAATGTGATGTAATGTGTTGAATGTACCCAGGCGATGTTGGTTTGTTTGTTTGTTTGTTTATTATTGTGTTGTTTTATTTGTTTTTTGTTTTGCTTTTGATTAAATGTATGTAAAAAATTTCAATAAAAACTCAAGTAAAAAAAAAGTTTTTAAAATCAACATCTGATTCATTAGTGTGAATATTTATTGTGTAAACTGTAACATCTGTAAAAGCTTCAACAACAAAACACACAACAGAACAAATGAAAGAAAAAAAAATTAACCGACTAGAAACAAACATACAGACCTGGAATATGGGATGTGTGTGTGTGTGTGTGTGTGTGTGTGTGTGTGCTTGAAGTTGACCCCTCTGTGTTCTCTTGTCATCTTCATTTGCTTCGATGTCCTTCAGTGTTTTGGTTCTGTTCACTGTGGATCCTTGTGGAACCAGCAAAAAACACACAGATGGAGGTTGTTCTTCCATGAGCAGCAAATGAAGATGAGGACAAGAGAACACAGAGGGGTCAACCTCAAACACACACACTCATCCATCCATATTCCAGGTCTGTATGTTTGTTTCTAATTGGTTCATTCTGTTTTTCTTTTGTTCTGTTGTGTCTATTTTGTTGTTGAAGCTTTCACAGATGTTACAGTTTATAGAATAAATGTTTACACTAATGAATCAGATGTTGATTTTAAAAACTATTTTACACACACACACACATACATATACTGCTCAAAAAAATTAGAGGAACACTTTTTAATCAGAGTATAGCAACCTATCAGTCAAACTTCTGGGATATT
>JAPQRP010000015.1:61199-106764 GCA_037367295.1 Apogon hyalosoma
AAGCTCCACCTAAAATCAGATGTTTGTGTGATTAGTTTGATGATTTTTGATTCCTTATATTGAGTTTTGTTCCGGTTCTGTGTATACATATATATATATATATATATATATATATATATATACACATAATAAAGCATTTAAAACTATTTTTGTTTGTGATGTACTTCATGAAACCACAGAAAATGATAAAAAATCTTGACCAGTTTTTAACGAAGCCCAGGCTAACAGTGTCCTATAAGTTTTTTTGTTTGATACTTTTCTTTATGTGTTGACTTTTCCATCTGACTGTGTGTTTGCATCTTCATCCCAAAGCTCTACAGACGTCCTTACTGTTCTCCAAGGACTTCGGGCTGCTCAGCTTCCTTCGGAAATCTCTGAGTTCAGATGAGGTAAATATCAAGTAATGTTCACTAAACAACTGTATATAAAATGCTGTCATATTTACAGATGGAAATGTGTTTTCCAGCTCCGGGACACTCGAGTGGAAATTTTGGGGTTTTTGGAAAAGTTCTTGGACAAAGTTTCACCAAGAGTTAAAGGTTGGGAGAAGACTTATGCGATTGACATAAGAGTAAGTTCTCCTGAATAAAAACAGGCCGTCGTACGTGTCATTTTTAAAGTACTTTGCATTTCCTTTTGATTAATCTTTCATTTTTTTTGTTCAGGACACATGTATGGCTGTGTATACGAAAGATAAAGTAGCAAAATGCAGAACTCCGACGCTAGAACTCCTCATTAAGGTGGGTTTATAATGTGTGTTTTAAATTTTTTTTATTTTACTGTTTTTATATTATATCTTTTTAAATTGTCTTTATTCATGACTGTTTTTAGAATTCGTGTGTGTATTTTACTTGAACACCTTAAAATATGTAAAACCAAATTTCATTGCACTGTACAATGCTATTCTGCAATAAAGCATATTCTATTCTATTCTATTCTGTTCTGTTCTGTTCTGTTCTATCGGAATCATTCTTCAACACTAGTTATTATGTTATAAACAGACTACAGACACTTGAGTTTTACTTCTATTGTGTTTTTTAAGTGGATCTCTTATGTGGATTTTTTTTTAACACACTTACAGGTTCTCCAAACTACCAAGGCTTCCAGTGTTGCTGTAGAATTCAGAATCCCTGAAATATTCAACAGATATTACAGTGAGCTTTGTCAGAAGAACAGACTGCCAGATTCAGGTGAGTGTGTTCCGTTAAGGACTGAAATAACAAAGCAAGAACAGACGTTAAGATGATAATTATTGTTATTACAATATGTAAAACGTCCATGTTTAAATGTCTGCTATAACTACTACCACTAAGTAATAATATAATTGGTCATATAAATAATAATGCATGTAATAATTGCTTTATAGATTTTTTTTCTCTTAAGGGTTTATTATGTTTGCATTGTCAGCTAAAACAAAAAATTATAATATATTTAATTGTACATAATTTTACATACTTTAATGTTAAACAAACATTTTCATCATCATTGTTTAGAATTTTCCTCTAAATCTGAAATGATCCGACCATAATGCACATTGGAAAACCACAAATAATCATCTTTTACATTATTTTAATTTGATGTCGTAATCTTCAAAATCACAAATTTAAGCGCAAAATCATGAATACAGTGAAACAGGAGTGTTTTCTTCTTATTCTATCATTTATATCTCATCATATGTCATTATTATCTTGTTTCTCTTTATGTCTTTTTCATCTTGTTGCATCTTTACGTTACAGGCTTTTTTTTTTTTATCAGTTTTTGCTGTAAGAAAAGTCTCAAGAAAGAATAATTGTCAGAATTAGGCATTTTTCCACCACGTTCAGAAAGCAGAAACTTGATTATTGGAGTGAATTCAGGACTTTCTTGGGGATTAGGTGTTGCCATTGTGGGAGTTGAATGTAATTTAGAGACTATTTTAGTGTTTTTAGGGACTTACGGTCATAGGTGAGGGGTTGGTGGGCTCGTCCTATGAAAAAATGAATATTTTCAATGAAATATATGTCAAATTATTTTGGACAAGTACATGACATGAGTTTGGAAAACCTGTATGAGGCAGTAAATGAATGTCAAAAAATCTTATTTGACAAGTAAACCCACTGAGACCGACTCTAAATTTTAGATCTGAGGAAAGTAATTTGTTTAGTTTTGATGGTTTCAACATTGATTTTGCATTAATTTAGCATGGATGGAGCCCAAAACAGGTGCACCTCCTAAGCTTTATAATCATAGAGAAAACCCTGATTTCAATATATTGTATCTATGTTTTTGTCTTATTATGTTTAGTGCAACATCTTCATCTTAATATAAAACCACAAATAATCATCTAGTTTCTTCAGCTTTCACTCGGGTCAATAATCAACTGACAAAATTATTTTTATCATGATAGTATTCAGCACAATGTGGTATTACAATGTACTTCATTCATTCATTTTCTGAGCAGCTTGCACATTCTGAAGCCTATCCCGTCATCACACTTCATTTACTCAATAAAAACACCATTTTTTTGTCCTTTTTCTCAGTTCTGGGTAAAATCTACGAGTTGCTCGGCATTCTGGCGGAGGTTCACCCCAGTGAGATGGTCAACAACTCTGACAAACTTTACAAAGCGTACCTCGGAGAGCTGAAAGAGCAGGTATGTTCAACAGATAAGACACAGACAGAATCACTCTCTATTTTGTTTGGATTACGCACAGGTATTTTTTCAGATTTGTCTTTGAGCTTTTATGCATTCCCTCCTGAACTCAGCACAACAAATATTCCATGTGCGTATTTTTAATGTGTTTGTCTTAGATGACCTCGTTAACAAAAGAACCTAAACTGTTTGTCGTCGCCGGATGTTTGAGAGGAATAACAGCTCTGATGGTCAACTTCACTAAAACCATGGAAGAAGGTGGGACATCTGTGTGTTTTCAATGACCGACCTTTTCATGATCAAGGCAAAAATGTTCTGTTTTAAGCCGGTATAACTAGTGTTTCTCTGTGGTTTGCAGATCCAGCAACATCTACAGAAATTTTTCAGTACACCTTGAAAGCGATCAGCCCTCAGGTAAAGACCGATGGAGGCTTTAAGTAGAGACACAACAGTTGCATAATTGATCAAGCCTCGACTATATTTATATGCACATCATGAATTTTAATACAAACTTTGGGAAAGTCAGACCTTTAAAAAACATTAAAATTCACCAGGTCACTTAAGAGATTCATGCAGTTTCAAGGAGAATCTGTGTCAATTAGTGAAATATAATATTTGTAAGAACACTAAAGAAAGTTTCCAAATGTTAAAAGTAATGCTAAAGTTCAAAATAAATGATGTACAGCCAGAATAACACAGAATATCCTAAATAAAGTCACTGTGACAAATTGTGATAAATTCATGAAGCTAGGTCACTATAGTAAAATTGCATAAATTCCTGTGTGGTTTTTACTTTATCCTGATACAAAAATTAACTGTAAATCAATATTTTACAGCTATTTTTTTTCGTATTGTCTTTACATGTGAGTCCTTTTGGTGGGTTCTCATCTTTTTCACCTTTTGCACTTCCAAGGACATAATAATTTCCAAAATAAAATCCATAACCTTTAGAAAATAGCTCATTAACTTGATAAATCTTCTGAAAATTATAAGTAAATATGGAACTCTTTCATTTACATACAGTATATAATTATTGCAGCATTTTTCCGTGGGATTAATTAAGGACTCCGATTCTGATTTAACTAAGAGATCCTTCTGTTCTGCACTCAAACGCTATAAATCATCAGAAAAATTGTTATGTCTTCTTGAGTGTGTAACCATGGTAACAGAAGGTTTATATTATTACATAGCCCATCATACTATGTGAACACTGCTTGGTGATGTCAATTTTTACACGAAATGTAATCCTATAAAATATCATTAAGTAACTGATTGTCTGTGTATGTGATTGTAGATGGAAATGACTCGCTACGCTGTCACTTTCGGTAAGCCTCTCTATTTGAACAATGGTTGGAAATGCGAATCGATTTAAAGATTAAATTCTTCGACGCCTCATATTTGACTGTGTGTGTTGAACAGCCGGTCTGAGATTACTTGCCAGGCATGCGTCCCAGTTCAGCAGCTGCCTCATGGACCACTACAGAGCTCTGTTTGAAGTCATGTCCAAGCTCTGTGGACACATCAACGGAGAGATGAAGAAGACGAGTTATTATGCGCTTGAAGCCTTCCTGAAACAGGTAGAGACTTACAGAAACCACAAAGACAACCTTAATGAAGGGTAATAAAACAGAACTACTGCGTAATATTTTTCTGAATGCGTTTGCCTTCATGTTTTTATGCAGGTTGCCATGTTGGTGGCTGAGAACATTGAAGAACACAAAGGCAAACTCAAGTTCTTCATGCAGAAGTTCTGTGGCATCATTAAGACCATGGACTCTACACACAAGGAGCTATCCATCGCCATAAGAGGATATGGATTATTTGCAGCTGTATGTTTTTGGTTTTATTCAACTTTATCATTTTATCAGCTCACTGGCTGTTGTGAAGGCGCTGCATCCGGCTTCGTCTTTGTTAGTAATTTCTTCAAACATCATGTCTGATGAATGTACCGGGCGGCTTCATTTCTAATTTTATATGTAGCTTCCTTTGGAGAATTTTTGAAATATTAAAAAATTGCCTTTACTTATAATGGGCTATATTTTGATGGCTTTTAACACAGAAATGGTTACAGATACCAATATACTGTAGTTACTATTGAGCACTGATAGGAAGTCATATATGGACTTTCATTTGGGTCCATGACCTTTGACCTCGAGTGGTCTTGAAGGGTCAAACTCAAGGTCGTCAATGTCTGGAGTTCAACAATCGTCTCCGATCCTCTCGTCTTGGATTCATTTCAAATTTTTGTAGCTGCCTTGGGTTAATATCTACAAAGTTTGTTCATAATTTTGAGAAATTTTGATTTTTGACAAATTTTTTAAGTATTAAATATTTGCCTGTACTTATAATGGGCCACATTTCGATGGCTTATAATATGTAAATGGTTACAGATATCAATATAGTTACTGCTGAGCACTGATAGGAAGTCATATATGGACTTAAATTTAATTTGTTGAGTTCTCCTCCAATGAAAGTACCACCCACTTCTATTTGGGAGATTGATCTCCTGCATCAAGACCACAGGACTCTAACGTAGCGCCAGAACCTGACAACCTCGCAAATTCAACTTGTTATTGATTCTTGATAGAACATGTCACTGAGATACAGGGACATTGGTCCTGTTTTGCTGTATTGGTTTGCTTTTAGGTTTCTGTGCAGTGAGTTGGTAGTTCTTCTTGTAACAAGGACTGTTTTTGTTCTGTAGCCATGTAAGAAGGTCTGCCCTCAAGATGTGGATTTGATGTACACCGAGCTGATTCAGCGCTGTAAGCAGATGTACCTGACCGAGTCTGACGGGGAGGACGACACCTTCTATCAGCTGCCCAGCTTCCTGGACTCCATAGCCAGTGTTCTCATTCACCTGGACAAGGTACCAGACTCATTAATATCAGTTTGTTAGTCTGTACCTTTATGGTGGGTTTAGGAGTCAGTAGTAATCTGACCCTAATCCTTTTGTAACTTCTGCTTCATATCTCAGATTCCAGAGGTGTACACACCACTGCTGGAGCGTCTTCTTGTGGTGCAGATCGACAGTTTCCCACAGTACAGTGACAGGATGCAGACCGCCTGTTGGAGGTCTATTCTCAAAGTGCTGGTGGCCATGGCCTCTAAAGGACCTGTACTGTGGAGTTTCATTAGCTCTGTGGGTACGTAGGCTATGATGTATAGTACACACCAGGACCACTCCCAGGAACTAGGATTTTATTTACCAGGGTAAAATAATTTCTAGTAATCTGTGCAGGTTTTGTTTCTACCTCCAAGTGCCTGAAAATGTATTGATATGAGGCTCGGTTGTTTCAAGATGTCGACTTGAAGTGTTGTGTGTTCCACCAATCAGTGTTCTTTCAGGATTATAACCCCACCCCAAAGAATCTGAAAAGTCCTGTCCTATTAACAACTTTTTTCAGGGAAAGTCTGAGGTGTTTTTTTTTTTTTTTATCTAGGTAATTTCAATGGAAACACGCAAAAGTTTTTCAGAATCCAGGGTAAAGTTTAAGTTCTTGGAAACCACATTTTTAATCTCACATAAGAAATACAAATGCAATGCATTCTGTGTTATAGTTAATCTTTGATATTTCTACAGACTACATCCCTTTACCATGTATTATATGGAAAATACTTCATATTTTGTTTTGTTTTTTTAAATAAAAATTGGCATCTCATATTCAAACTGGTATTTTGTAAACTGGCAAAGGGTCAAAATCTTGAACATGATTAAAAGTTTGGTGGTTTTGAGAAAACTGAAGTGATTAGAAAGTGTTTATGCAGAAAAATATTAATATATGGTGATTTTATAGCATTTTTTTTCATGGACATTTTTGGCTCAAGGGTCTCCAGAGAGTGCAAAAAGTGTGTCTGCAGCATAGAATGGACCTGTAAGAATAACTGACTTTATATTTAATAAATATGTCAGTGAAACATATTTGCAGAAATTATTGACATAATCTCTAACAAATACATAATGATCACTAAATCAAAAGAAAAATGTACAGAAATGGCCTGAGGGTCCCCAAGGGTTAAATAAACATTTCAGGTGCTACAGTAAAACCCTGCTGTGTTTAACAGTCACAGTTCTGACACATATTTACCTGCCACTGCTTTATCACAGCAGTCTAATACTTATTTTCTATGTATATTTAACTTCACTTTTACTTCTTTTTCAGTGCACCAGGGCTTGATTCGTGTCTGTTCTAAACCCATCATACTCTCTGAGGTTAGTATAAATACATTAATTTGTATTTTTGTTTTAAATTCATGGGGAAAAAAAAGATTTCTTACATTTACTTTTGGTCTTTTCTCAGGACAAAGACACTAGTGCGTCTGAGTCTGTGCAAGTCCGAGCTGGAAAGTGGAAAGTTCCGGCAAGTCAGGATTACCTCGTCCTGTACAAAAACCTCCTCGACTGTGATCAGCTTAAGGTACTGTTATAGATGTATATGGACTCAAAGAATTGTAGGATTTTTCTCATATAATTGACCAGTTTTGAGTGATTTTTGTTTGTAATAATCTATATAATAACCTTGACATAGCATTGTACATATTTGGAACGTTACCAAACTTTTAAGACCGTTCCGTACAGATTCAGAAAGGCTTTTGTGATATATTTCCATAATTTTTTTTACAGGATTCAGGATTTCTAGATGGAGCTTTTGAAAGCCAGAACGCCGCTCTTGGATCTTTAAGTCGTCTGCTTTATGATGAACTGGTGAAATCGATCCTCCGCGTTGTGGAAAAACTGGACTTGTCTGTTCAGAAAATCACACCAGGAGAAGAGGTGATATGTCACTCTTTGTATTTCACATACTGAGGACAGCTAAGAGTTAACATGACATCCTGTACAAACGGATGAAGATCACTGATTAACATGAAACGTGAACACATTTGGAGTTCAGGGCTGTGGCAGCATCAGTCTAAAAGTCTGTACAGTTGTTTTTTTATTGTCTCTAAGTGCACTTTGTTCTTCAGGTTCCTGACGATGCGGCCCACGCCCTGCCCTCATCTGACCCCACAGCTCATCTTCTGCCCAATAAGATTAAAGACTTCACTGCCTTTATCAACCTGGTCGACTTCTGCAGGTAACGAAGACACAATGCAAACAACCGTCACAGGTGCAGAATCTAAAAGAGCTCTTTACAATACTTTACATCTGAGTCATTCTGTAACAATTTACCAAGAATCTCCCAGTCCGTGTGATGGTTTTTATCTGCCAATCAGATTTTATTTATATAGCGCAAAAGTTTTCTCATAACACTTCACATTTAGCCAGACTCTTAAGCCAGTTCACAGACACCCAACTGAATCTTCCAGGGGCAAACACTCGGAGACAGTGGTGATGAAAAACTTCCTTTTAACAGGCAAGAGAGAGAGAGAGATTGGGGAGGGAGGAAATAGGGTGAGACGCATGGATGCACAGCAAACCGAACAATAACTGTAAAAACCTAGAACTGCTGTTACTGGTGTAACTGACAATAACTAGTACAAATCCCATAACTGCTGTCAGTACTACTCCAAATACAAGTACTGATAGTGGACATACAACTACTACAGCTGTTAACAATAGAAGCCTATACCATCCATGTAACTATAGAATAAACACTGTCACAACTGTAAGGATAAATGAATAATGATGTTCGAGGCAGGAAGGATATCAGCAGGTTCAGAGATGATCCAGGGAAAAACCTGTGAGGACATAAAGCACAGAGACTCCAGGGAAGAAGTCAAGTCAGTAACATGTATTTGCTGGAGCATGAATAGAGGAGAGGAGAATAAAGATTTTTATTGAAAAGAAATGTATAGGAACTTACGTTACGTTCAGAGGAGCTTGCAACTCCACATGCTCTTTTAGTTATGAGTCTTTTAAGCTTGGTTCTTCAAGGGACATTTTAATAAAGTAATGCAGTGTCTATCATAAGCCTCACTAAGTGCATATTTGTCACCGGAAAAAAAAGTGGAGATAATTTTTAGAAATCCAAGTTTCTTTATTTCAATCAGATGGGATTAGCATGCGCTTAACTGAGGCTATAGATCTCAGTTGAACTAAGGTAGAACCCCCCCCACTTTAGGTTTGGGATGAGTTGCTACTGACTTTAAAGCAGTGATATTTTGCTTTTTTAAATGGAATTATGTATTTTAAAACATTTCCCTGTGGTTATCATAAACTGTAAATGCTAGATATGGGTCTGAATTCTTCATTAATTCAACTCCACAGGTCCTTCTTCAACCCTATTTTTGAGGAATGACACCAGAAAGGTGGTTTTGAGCGCTGGCCCTTTAAATGCAAATGACCCCACCCCCTCCAGGTTGTTGACTGTGTGCTCTGTCCCGTTCAGCCACTTGTGTTCATTAATACAACCAACAACTGAACATTTTAGGTAATCAGCTCGAAGCTTGGACATATTTTCAGTTTTTACTTCAACCGCTGCTGCTGACAAACAATTATGTCGTACCCGAAGAAATGTTCGTTGAAAGTCTAGACCTTATATGTGCAAATGCCGTGACATAACTAGTTATAAAATGTAACAAATTAAGAAGGAATTGAAACGGGTTGTAGAAATCCACTTGATTTTTGCTGGAATGAATATAAAGATAACTTTCCAACACCTGGAGGGTTCAAATTCAAATTGTATGAACTGTTAGGGTCCAAATACACAAATAAATGAACCAAAGACTAATAAAAGTGGGTTTAGCAAAATATGACCCCTGGGGGTTTTTGTCACTAATGGGGTAAGGGTGGACCATGAGATTAACAGGAGGATCTGTGGTGAAGATGGAGCGGAGACAAAAAGCAAAGCTCCCAGGTTATCAGTTCATCTATGCTCTTATGTTCTAAAGCTGTGGCATATGATGATTGAAAAAATGAGAGATAAATAAATAGATGTATGTATGTTAGATAGATGGATGGAAATTATTGTTACCGTTCCTTACATGTTCTCTACAAAGTTCAACCCTGTCCATTAAAAATATGTAACTGTAGAGGCCTGGAAAGCACATATTCATGAACATACAGACTGATGTAAAGTAAGAGGACTAGGTGAACTGATATTGAAACCATTTACAAAACAACATCAGACATTGTAAAGTTTTCAAATTAAAACTTGCATCTTATTTAACTGAGGGCTCTTTCTGTTTGCTGGCCTTTCCTCCCTCTGTAGTGAGCTGCTGCTGAATAAACACGTGGAGTATTTTCAGTCATGGATGTATCCCTTAAGCCATGAACTCATCCTCCACTCCATACGAAATCCACTCGTCAGTGGCTTTTACAAACTGCTCTCCGTCACCATGAGAATTGCCAAGAGGATCAGGTATTACCAGGTAACGTTTCCTGCAGCTGTTGTCTCGGCCGTCGCACTGGAATCAACTCCTCTAGGATCAATGGAGAGTTAAGAGGATGGTAACTGGGAATGTTAAAGATAATTTATTTGCATGTCCTCCTGCTTTTCCACAGGGTGTTGGTCTGAGAAGCTCTACATCCCCCCAGAGTGACACAGTGAAAAATGCCTGTTTTGCACTGTTCTCTAAGTTTGGAAAAGAGGTAGCATGTCCTTATAATATATGTACAACAGATAATAATTCCTGTGTATCTATGAACTGAATCAGTGCATTACCATGTTGTTTCCACTAGGTGTGTACAAGAATGAAGCAGTACAAAGATGAACTACTGGCATCCTGCTTGACGTTTGTCCTTTCGCTGCATCCCAACATAGTAGCCCTGGACATCAAGGCGTACTGTCCTGCACTAGAGGTGGCCTTCCTTTCTTTGTTCATTTATGTGTTTGTAGGCTAAAGGAAAACAGATTATTTATTCATTCATTTTTCATGCATACAACTAACTTTATTTATTGAAGTGACAAATCATCAAGAGAGTGACTGAGATAGTGGAGCCTTTCTCAGTTACTGAAAACAAATTAAATAACCAAAAAAAAAAAAAAAAACCCAAAACAATATACATGTTAAAGACTCATAACCATAAGGTGTAAGTGACATTCCACCAAATTCACAAGCAAATGCAACAAAAAAGATATTACCAGAGTTTGTTATTTTGAACTTATGATGATTTCAGTGTTTAATAGTAAAAGTTTACATATTTCAGGGTGTTCCTTTCTTTATAAGGCTATGGTGCAGCACCTTAGTCAAAAAGCATAGTTGAGTTTTTGGATACTGGGATAAAATATTATTTCTGAAAGAAAATTTGCTTCTTCAAACTTTCACAAGTCTACACCACAGCTAAACCCACTGAAAACCTATGTAAAATCTCAGCACTTACAGAATAATGTTTTCATTTATTCTAAAAAATTCTAGCACAAATGCACTAATGCAAAAATGAAGATAAAAGAAACCACAATCTTTCATGATAAAACGTACATAAATGATCCTTACCTCTAATTATTCAGTGAATATTTGTAATTTGGATAAAATATTAGCTACTTTACCATTTGCATAATTTAAAAGATGTGACAGATGTGTGTAATAAGGAAAATATGATGGTAAATATCAAACAATTCATTCAATTACTCATTCTGCTGAGGTATTTAAAGCAAAGTTAAAGACCCACTAGCTTATTGCCACATATGAAACTTAATGTGTTTTATTTTGTCTTAAATTGTTTATTATGTGTTCCAGTTGTTTGGTCAGTATGTAAATTGTCTAAACATCTGTTTTAACTACCTGTACAGCCCTTTGATTGAAAGCGCTTTATAAATAAAATTATTATTATTATTATAGGTCAATTAAAAACTAAGTGTGTTTTTGCTCATTGGGTGTGTGTTCAGTGTTAAGTAACTTAGTTTTTAATCCATAAAATCATCAAGATTTTCACTAATAAGATCCTTTTGTAAACGACTCATGTAGGCGGCTCTGAGGCTGGGTCTGAGCCATGTTCCTTTGGCAAACACAGCCCTAGATGCTCTGGAGGACTGGTCTTCCTGCATCCCTCTGGAGACCATGCAGCCCTGCTACAAGAGCATCCTCCCTCTTCTGGATGGATACCTGAAAACCACCTCAGATGACAGTAAGTAGACGATAACATCTGAGATGAAGCAGTCAGCTGATGGACACTCAATAGATGTACAGGGTTTCCACAAAGTCTCTTTACAATGTAACACATTAATTACAAAAGCACTTGATTAAATATGTTAGTCAGATTTGTTCTATGTACTCAGTGGTTATCAAAGCTCTTAATCACATTGTGGGATCATGTGCCATCTTATTATTGGCCCATTTTCTTCAATGAGAGATCAGTTACTGCAAATGTTTATCTTGGCCTTTTGATTGAATATGTGGCACCACAACTGGATGATCTTCAACCACCCATCATTTTCCAGCAAGGTGATGCACCACCCCATTGGGAACTGTTGGTGGGTTCCTAAATCTAACAATTGGAGGGGATGGCCTGATTCCCTGCTCACCCGATATCACTCCCCTGGGGTTATATTCAAGATATCGAACAAATATACAGACAGCAAAGATCACTGATGCCACTGATGAGGCTATGCTACAGCAAACATGGAAACAAATCCAGTATCGCTTTGATGTGCTTTGTGCAAGTAATGGTGTCCATCTAGAGGTGTAATTAAAGAGCCAAAAAAACTTCAATGTATGCTTTCCATTTTGTAATAATTTCCACAGATTTGACTATTTATTTGCTTTTGTAATAAATGTGTTAAATTTCAAGTAAAAGAGACTTCATGGACACCTTGTATATCAGTCAGATAATATAACTGAGGTGTTGACTTTGACTATAGACAAAGATGACAGCAGCTGGGAGGTGATGTCTTCATTGTCTTCAAGAAACGACAGAGGATACAGCCGAGTGATGACCAGACTGTTGAAGCAGTCCAACCAGCTCATCACGGTAACATTAAAAACAAAAAAAAGCTCCAGTCATGGCTAGAAAGAACAAAAATGTAGCGCGGTTCGCTTTTTTGTAGCTCATTTTATTATTCATTTATTTATTTTTATTTAACCAGGTAAAAAGACTCGTTGAGATTACACGTCATTTGCAACAATGTGGTGGCGAAGACATCAGCAGCAAAAATTACAGACAATAGAGATTTCATCCACTCATCCACACTGAAAACATAGTAAAACTCAGTTCTAAAACCATACATAAACACTGTGTAAAGCACCATCAATTAACCAAAAGGGACTAAAAGTAAACAACAGTGTTCCTTAAAAGCATTTAACTTTACTATGTTAGAACAGAGGTTTTGTGATGAGACGTTTTGTGCATCTGAATGCAGGAAGACGCTCCTCTTGTTGCCGTGAGACTCAGGGTGGTGAAGCTGCTCGGTCATTTGGGGGGAAAACTGAACAGAAACCTCGTAACAGGTAAGGATTCACACAAGCCCACTTACATTTTGCTGAAATTTTAGGTGTTTGAACCATGAGATTACTGCTATTGACAGAGATGCTGGACCTTTGATTGACCTTACCATTCTTTTTTGGCCTTTAGTGGTGTCATCAGAGGAAATGATGAAGAAATTTGTTGCCTGGGATTCTGAGAAAAGGTTGAGCTTTGCAGTGCCGTTCTCCGACATGAAGCCCATCATCTACCTCGACCCATTTCTCCCTCGGATCAGTGAACTGGCTCTGTCAACAAGTGACCGACAAACCAAAGTATGACATTCAGTGATACTTGAATTATTCTTGTCTTGCTTACTTGTTTAGTTTCGTCTAAAGAGCGGCCCACTTTCTCCTCCTTTTTGAAGGTTGCTGCTTGTGAGCTTCTTCACAGCTTGGAGGTCTACATGGTTGGAAAAAGCGCTCAGATGGCAGAGGGGGAGGATAAGTTGCCACCTTTGTACAAGCTACACAAGAGGCTGTTTCCTGTTTTACTGCGTCTGGCCTGTGACGTGGATCAAGTATGTCGGGATAAGCAAGAACTCTCAATGCAACAGAATCTTTGCCACTCAAACAAAAAGATTAATGGCCAGTTTAGACTAAACATTTGAGACAAGAACTTGCACACGATCACTACTTTCTAAAAACCCCCTAGTTCACAATGATGTGAAGAGATGAGACGACGTGTTGTTTTAATAGCAACAGTTCTCTCTACGTTTGTTCAAAATGCAGGCTTTTTTGTAACTTTTTATTTACTTAAGCAGAAAAATCCATTGAGATTAAGGACCTGTTTTTCAAGGGAGTCATGTTCAAGATAGGCAGCAGCAAAAATAAAATAAAATTGCAAAATTGCACAGTTAATACACAAGCGTAAGACAAATCGAAGAAAAAAGGACTACATTTATAGACAGATTAGGGAAAACAAAGTGCATGTTTTGGAATTGGCCCACAGAATTCTCAGTTTGGATTTAAAAAAGTGTTCAATGAAATGAACTCAGTTAGTTTCCAGTCTTTCTGAAACCTATTCCATGCATTAGCTGCAAAGTGGACAAAACCCCTTTTACTCAATTCAGTACAGATATATAGAACTTAAAGCAACAAACGATCTGATATCTGAGCTTAAAATATGATTGTGATGGTACAGATGAAACTCTTGCGGTAGGGAAAACAAAAAAAAAACATAAATGAACAGAGCAGAGCTGCATTTTTTCCTTTTTAAAATATTAAACTGACGTCAGTATATTGTCACTTTTTTTTTTTTTTTTAAAGGGGAAGTATTTGCACAAGGTATTTTTGTATTCAACCACTCTTGCAATATGTTGCAATTTAAAAATTTTATCATTTTATTGTATGTAATGTGCAAAAACATGACTTGGATTTAGGGTCTTTTATTTTGATGCAAACACAGTGTGTTGCACTTTGCTCCAGATACGAGTTGCATTTGCTGTTTCATACAGAGGATTGTGTGTCCAATAAAAGTTGTTGCATGTTATTATGAATTAGCACGAACCAGTAGATATTACAGTGCTTGTACAAACCAAAGAATTGCTGTAGAAAGTGGTAATAATGGCTGCTTGTGATTGTCTTTACCAGGTAACCAGGCAGCTCTTTGAGCCGCTGGTGATGCAGCTCATTCACTGGTTCACAAGCAACAAGAAGTTTGAGAGCCAAGACACGGTAGCGGTTCTTGAGGCTATTTTGGTGAGTATTTCTGTTCAGTGGGATGTGTTAGCGGCCCGACCTTAAAAACACAAACACTGTTACATAACTAGATAATAGATCAGGGATGTCATACTCCTTTTCTTTCAGGGGCCACATTCAGCCCAGTTTGATCTCAAGCGGGCCAAACCAGTAAAATAAAAACATAAGTAGCGTATCAAAAAATGACTTCAAATTTTCTTCTTGGTTTAATGTGAAAAATAATATTACATTATGCCTATAAATAATGACAACTCCAAATTTTTCTCCTTGTTTTCGTGAAACAACATAACATTAAATTATGAAAATATTCACATTTACAATATTATGCTTCATCTTATCATTTATACATGTGCGTTACGGATCAGATCTATATAAAGGCACCAGACATTTAGTAACAGTCGTTATATTGTTAAAATTGCCCTTAATTTTCTTCAGACATTTCAGGTTGTGAATATTTGTTTAGGTTATTCATATTTTATTGTTAAAGGATAGTTTGTTAATGTAAATATTTTCATAATTTAACGTTTTTTTTTTTGCACAAACAAATTGGAGTTGTCATTTTTATTTATTGTCAATTATAGCCATAATGTAATATATTTTTTTTTTCTCATTAAACCAAGAAGAACATTTGGAGTCATTATTTGTAGGTTATTATACCATTATTTCACTTGTAATCAGATTGGTCTGTATGTGGCCCTTGAACACCCTTGACTTTTAATATCCTCAGTGTAAATTTTGCACTTTGCAAATTCATCTTGTGGGCTGGATCGGAACCTTTAGTGGGCTGGTTTTGCATGTTTGACACCCCTGACATAGATCCTGGTATGGACCGCTTAAGTTGTCTGACGGTATGGTTTCTCTTCAGGATGGTGTGGTTGACCCGATGGATAGCAATCTGCGAGACTTCTGCGGTCGCTGCATTGAAGAGTTTGTCAAGTGGTCGATTAAACAAACCACCCCCAAACAGCAGGAGAAGAGCCCGACCAACATGAAGTCACTGTTTAAGCGAATCTACAGTTTAGCTCTGCATCCCAGCGGCTTTAAGAGGCTTGGTGCTGCCTTAGCATTCAATAGTATCTACAGACTCTTCCGGTATGAGACTTAACGCACTTCTTCATAGACAACTGTGTAATTTCTAGAGTAACACACTGCATGTTGTTTGCGATCTACACTATATGGACAAAAAAAGTATTCGGACACTTTGAATTCAGGTGTTTCTTTAAAGAAATATTGATGTTTATAAACTATATGGACAAAAATATTGGGACACGTCATGGCTGCAGCTGTAAGATGTCCTGTTTGTGCTGATTTGAGGCATAAACATCAATGTTTCCTTAATGTTTAAATGGGAAATTTTTCTTCCTAAATGAGATGGGAAGAAAGTAGACAGTTAGTTGTGGGAGAAAATGATTATTTACAGTCAGAGTATGAAAGATATTTTAGAAATTTAGAGGTAGAGCATTTAAATTCATAGTCATGGATAAAAAACAAAATCAGTTTTGAGACAAATTAAGTAAAAACCATCTCTGACGCATTTTGTAAGCAAATATAACAATTTAAATAAAACTAACCAATGCAGTGATATTTATCACAATATAAAAGCATATTAAGACATTTGTAATTATTGTTTTGTATCCAACATGCCTGCTAGAAATGAAACACCTGAATTTAATGTGTCCCAGTACTTTTGTCCATATAGTGGTTGTATATTCTTGCAGATTCCTGCTTACTTTGATTTACTCTGTTGCATCTGTGTTTTTGTCTTGGCCTGTTTTTGTTTGCAGGGAGGAAAATTCCTTGGTGGAGCAGTTTGTCTTTGAAGTTCTTGTCGTATTTGTCGAAAGTCTTGCTCTTGCTCACTCAGATGAACGATCTCTGGGTAATTGTTCCTCTGTTGCAGATTTACATAGTGACATGCTACAAAAGTGAGCTAGACTTTCTAGTCTTTTTTTTTTTTCTAGGAATTCTGAGTTTTTTCTCCGAATTCCAACTTTTTGTCTCAGAATTCGGACTTTTATCTTGGAATAATAATAAAAAATACATATTTGACCTTGATTTTTTTTTTCCCAGTGGCCCTAATCATCTTTTGTAAAATCTTTATAATTATTTCCATATTGGTTTTGGAGATGTAAACCTGTTTTTGCCTCTTGTTAATTGTCAGGTACGTTGCAGCAGTGTGGCAGCGCAATCGATCATCTGAAAAGAATCATCAACCACAAGGCTCCCGCTCTCAATCAGCACAATGCAAAGAGACGCATCCCCAGGTCGGTCTACATACATCACTGTGCAAAAGTCTTACTCCACATTTATCTTTGTTGTTTTTGCAGGGTTGAAATCAACATACATATTTATTTCTCATTCTCTTATCTTCAGATACAACAAGAAAATACATGGAATATTTGCACAGCCATAAAAAACACACAAAAAATGTTTTTGTAAAGGTCAAAGAATGAAACCTGGTATAAAACATCAGAAAATTAATGCCATAAATCTCATGTTATATGAGCAAAATACATATTAAGTGCAAAGGGAGGACACACTACCGCTACCACTTGGGTTTATAGACACTGTTCTTTCCCTGAAACTGTAGTTTTTACTGCTGTACATATTTCACGTATATCCAGATTAGGTCTTAATACAGAGACAAACTTAATGTTGGACTAGTACTGCAGATAGGACATAAAGTTTGGCACAGTCACACTAGATTAAGATCATTGTATCTGTTTGTGTTTGTTCATTTTAACTTGAAGCCATTCAATATTTTTGCACCAAACTTGCAACAGCTGTCACATGGCTTTTACTTGTTTGTCTGTTGTATGGCTGTCTTGTATATGCAACTATTTTATCATATGGTAACCACATCCTCACCTCGGAGCCACCTGGTGCTGGGATAGACCTGTCTGAATCAAACCAACACTTAAAAGTCACACGTTTCCTCCCAAGCTTTTGTTCCTCTCTTCTCTAAATTGGGATTTTTCTCAGCCCGATTAGGTTCATACTGTCTACTGAACTTATAAAGATTTCTTTATGAGATATTTCTTGGTCAAAAACATTGATAGTTCAATTATTTATTTTATTATAATGGAGAATCCTTTGTTTCCCTGAACAAGTCCCTAAAAAATAACCAAAGAATAAGGAACAAACATAAAACAACATCACTATTGTCAAAATTATTATATTAAACATCAGTGTTTGCTCAAAGTTTCATAGTAGGATCGTTGTAGTAGAACATTGTTTCCTTTGCCAAATGTTAAGAATTAGAATCAGTTTTATTAAACAAGAAATTTTTTGCCAGTAGTTGTTGTCTCTCTAGTACAGGATAAATAAAAAGCTGGAACAAAAAATGAAATATAGGTCAAATAGTAAGAACTGTGTATTTATTAAAAACAGAGGTATCTACTTAAATTCAATAATAGTGCAGCATGAAACATGAAAATAATAATCATGCAGTTATGGACTATACAGCGTACACTGCTCAAGAAGGAACTGAAATCGTAAATAAAATCCAAATAGAGCTTAAAATACACACTTCCATGCCTCAGTGAACATCATTAACGTCCATTCTTTTTCAACAAAAAACAAAAGTAAAATATCATCTATGATAATAATCATGCAGATGTTATTCCATGATATTAATTTAATGAAACACCAGATTACTGTGGCCAGTTTCCTTTATATGTAAGGAGTTTACTGCTAGAACTGAGTGAATGTTCTTTTTCTGCAGTCTATACTGTTTCCTCTTGTTTTCTTCTATAGGGGCTTTCCACCAGATGAAAAGCTTTTCCTGTCAGACGTTGTTTTATGGCTTCTGGAACAGTGTGGTCGACCACAGACTGAATGCCGCCACAAATGCATGGAGCTGTTCTATGAGTTTATTCCCCTCCTTCCAGGTGAGAAGAAAAGAGTAGTGAAACCAACAAAGAACAACAGATATTATTTGCGTTCCAGAATGTCATGAATTTGATGCCCTTTCATTCATAGACATAGATTTGTGATATATTTTTTTCTGTCATGTCATGAAGATAAATTATGAGCCCATACAAACAATTAGTCTTTTGTGGTAATTTTAATCAATAAATCACATTCTCTCATAGTTTTTATTAGTGTTTTGATCAGGTCTTCAAATGTCTGAAAGGTCAGAAATTATCGCAAAGCGCACGTATGTCTGATATGTGCAAAAATTTGACCCACAGGAGAATATTTATATATTCTTATATATTATAATTTTGTGGGGTTTTTTTTGTATTTTAAAACATTTCTATAGTTGACCGATACAGAAAAGGTACAAAATGGTGCATAAAATTAATCAGAATGCAAATCACCCCAGTTCTCCCCAATGTACAGGGTTCACAAAACCTGTAGGAGCTTACAGGGTGCTTGAAATCTCAACTGGTGTTTTCAAGGTCTGAAAAGTGCTTGAATTTTAGTTTGAGTGCTTGAAAGTACTTGAAATTATAACTGTGATGTGATTTATTTCTAATATTAACTCTGCCAGGTTAGATGGCAAGCCAAAGCTACTTACAGAGAGGTGATACATTTTGAAAAATAAAACTTTATGTCAAAAAAGAAAATTAGTGGGTGCTTTCAGGTCGTAAATATTTTGTCTTAAACTTTGTCTGAAGAATGCCAAATGGCTTTTCTTTTTTCCATAAAACTTTGTTTTGTCCTTTAATTTTTAAACTTTTTGCTATTATGAAGCAAAATTTCAGATGTTTACAGCATAATACAATGTACATCGCTGTGATAAAAAGTGAAAAAAAATATTATCATGAGTATATGTATTCCTGTAGATATGTATTTTACCCCAGTGATAAGGTGCTGTGCTGGAAAAATTTGAAAATGACCCTTAAAAGTACTTGAAACGTGTTTGAATTGGACTTTGTTTTATTCTTACTTTTTATGTTTTTTCTGATTGAACAAAGAAAAAAAGTCTCCGCCTCAGTGGTTGGACGGCATGCTGAAGGATCGTGGCGTAGAGTTCTTGGTGTCCTGTTTTGAGGGTGGAGGTCTCCTTTCCCAGCCCACTCTCAGGGAGCTGAGTGGGCCTTTCAGTGTGAGAGCCACCCTGCAGTGGATGGACCTCCTGCTGGCCGCCCTCGACTGCTACAACACCTTCATTAACTTGCATATACTCAAGCCTCATCACATGCTCAGTAAGTCCTGCCTTTTTATTAATAAATGTGGGATACACAGCAGGTCAGTCTATACTACAGTTGCAGAAAACATTTTAGACCATCAAAAACAATGGCTATGCAATCAAGTCCTAACTCCTGTGTGTATCATGTGACTAAAACAGACAGAAAAGAAAACATGGAATGAATAAAAGCACTGTTTTTGTCAGTACAATGCCATAAATATTGATGTAAGAACTGAAGTGAGTTTGGTTATTATCAAGAAAACATGGGAAATGGATAGATGTCAGCTCTGAAATTAAACTACTATGAGCCATTTTTGTTGTTATTATTAAATTTGCCCAAACAAATGTACCTTTAGTTGTACCGGCCATTAAAAGAAATAAGAAATTGAAGAAAACAAGGGTGGTCTAATATTTTTTTCCGCGTGTATGTAACATGAGCTGATTTAATGTAACTCACCTATAATAAATGTGTTTATCTGTATCCACGTCACAACCAGCAGCTTAAATTCTAAGGCTTAAACTTACAGTTTATCTGCAGTTAATGCGTATCCAAAAGCGTGTCTGCTGTTCTGCACAGATCAGTTTTCTAACCCTTTCGATTAACTTCTTCCTTCCTCTTTGGATCATGCATCAGCCTGCAGGTACTCTCAATAACTAGCGACGTCTTATTTTTCAAGCTTTCAAGGACAAGTCAAGCTTTCTGAAAGCCATCGGATTTTTTCTGACCGAGCTGGCGACTCACGAACTGGCAGCTGCCGAGAGTTGTTTCCCACTTGGAGACAAAACCTCCCACTTCAGCCCCAGAGAGGTGGACCAGTACAACTACAGCAAATGCACCATCATCGTCCGCTTGTTAGAGTTCACCACCATGATCCTCGTCAAAGGAGACCAGGAATTTCAGAAGGTGTGGCTACTTTTTTCACAAACTCATTGATAATTTCTCCTTTTAATATTTTAGCTTAACGCAGTATGTCTGTTTCTGTCCGAAGCTTCTGGAGCCAGATGTTCTCAGCTTGGTCTTTTTTGAGCTGACGGCACTGGTGGTGTGTGAACCGTCTGCAGTTGGTTTCAACATGGCAGATGTGGAGGTCATGAAGAACCTACCAGAAGTGTGTGTGCCTCTGCTGAAGGCCCTGCTTGTCTCGCCTTATCGGAGTCGTCTTGAAGGAAGCTTGAGGACAAAAATCTCACGTAAAAGGTATATTTGAGTCTTTATATGAAGAAAAAACACCATAACCAGGGGTGTGAAACTCATTTTAGTTCAGGGGCCACATCCTCCCAGTATAATCTAAAGTGGGTAAGCCCAGTAAAATAATAACATAATAATATATAAATAATGTCAGTTCCAGACTTTTCTCTTGGTTTTAGTGTGAAAAAAGTAAAATTACATGATGAAAATGTTTACATCTATAAACAATCCTTTAAAAAATGTGAATAACATGAACAACCATGAAAAAAAATGAAATTTATTAAGAAAAATAAATGCAATTTTAACAATATTTTGCCTCAGTTTATCATTTTCATATGAGCATTGCAACTTACAGATTACAGTGGATCTACAAATGGACATTAAAATTACACTTCTCTTAATACATTTCAGGTTGTTCGCAGTTTTTGTGAAAAGACACTTTTTAAATGTAAACATTTTCATCTAATTTTACTTTTTTTTTTTACACTTAAACTGAAGAATTTGGAGTTGTCATTATTTGTAGTGATTATAATGGTATTTTGCTGGTCTGACCGACTTGAGATTGATTTGGGCTGAATGTGGAACCTGAACTAAAATGATTGTTAGTGTGTAATTTTAGCATTTCCCAATTTCATCCCACAGGCCACATTGGACCCTTTGGTGGGCCGGTTTTGGCCCGCGGGCTGTATGTTTGACATCCCTGCCATAGAAAATGGCTTTCCCAGAAAGTAAAGAACGTAAAATTCAGATTAAATAGAAACATGACTGAACCGCTTTAGCTTTGAGCTGAATTAGACACTACGTAGTATGATCACAGACTGTAGCATCCTTATAAAAACCACTTGGTGTTTGTGTTTTCTTTGTCTAATGCCATAGTGTGGAGGACTTGTGTGCTGTTGACTTCTACCATTCAAACACACTGAAATGCCACGATCAGATGGAAATGGTTCTGTCGTCCTGTAGACAAATCCACAAAGCTGGGTTCCTCGACTCTGTTCTATACAGCCAGGTATTTTGCATAGATTTTCGTGTTATGTGTGTTTACAAGTTACTACCGAAAGAGAAAAATAGCTAATATTTAGAACCAATGCACTGTGTATGCTTGGTAAGAAAACTCCCCTAACACAAAAGTTTTAGTTTATTTATAGGACATTTAATTAAAGTTTCAATGTGTGATACTTAGTGAAATCTAGTGATGAAGCTGCAGATTCCAGTGCTCTGTCCTGTTTTCTGTTTCTGTCTTAAAACAAAATGTGCAGAGTGCCAAATTTAACTGAAAATACAATTTCTACATCGTAAATTTGATGTTTGAGTCTGAATTCATTTACCACAGATAAAGAAAATATAAATAAAGCTGTTGTTTTTCCCTTTCTTGTCATGATGAAGGATGCGTCCTATGCCAAATCCATCGGGTCCCGACTTCTGATGACGGTGTATAAAGGCATAGCACCTGGTGAAGACAGGAAAGCACTTCCATCTCTGGACATAAATACCAAGACTCTAGCAGATGGGCTGCTTCAACTCGCCTTCTCTCTCAGTCAACAGGTGTGTAGCACCTTTCTTTATATGTGTTCCTACTGTTAAGGCTTCAATGTAGCACACAGTCAAAAGGTAAAATCATCTGCTGTAGCTTTTCCAGTTTTCTGTGTAAATGTTGGTAATGATCCAATAGTTTGTGAAATTATATGCTTTAATTTCTAGTGGTTATGTGTGGCTGAATCTTCTACAAACATTGGAATGACAGTTGTGGTGGTCCATGTATTTCACACTTAGGCCTTCAGTGGTGTTCTACCTGACTTAATCTTCCTTTTAATATCAATATTAAACCATTAATACTAAACAAAAAACACAATATAACAGACAGGTGTCTGACGTAGAGAATGACTGCCATTATTAACCCATAAAGACCCAGTGCTACTTTTGGAGCAGTTCCCAAATTAATTTTACTCTAGACCGAACCTTTCTTAAGTGATTTATCACCATTTATTGTAATATTATCTTCTGTATTCTGTGGTTTTTCAGTGAAACTCGTGTATTTTCCTGTATGTAATTCACTGATCATGTAGATGTTCATAAAAGGTCAGAATACAGTTGAGGGTTATTATATCAGAAACAAAGAACACCGGAAAAAAATTGGACTTTTTCAGCAAATTTATTTAAAGCTCCAGAGGCTGCACTGTTGATTCTGAGTCTCAAGGCATATTTCTTTTTCCCAGCAACACATGATGGTGACATCTGATTGGACAAGTGATCTAATGTGTACATACACGACTGAAAGTAGGGAAACCAAGAGAAAACATACCAGATAAAGACAGTAGAGTATTAAGAATAATTTAATACGTCATGGGACAAATATAAAAATGTAGGTCAGTGACTGATAGGAAGGATTTGCCGACGCTGATGGACCGGCACTGGTAGATAACACCTAAACAAACCATCTGAAAACTCAAACTATCGTCAGCTGAAACCATAAAAACAGTAAAGCAGGAATTGATAAATGGTTGCCTCCTGTTGCCTGTTGTCATCTCTCTGCAGAGTGAGCAGCTGGTGGACTTACTGTTGAACACCATCATGCTTTCTGTACCAATATCTGGGAGTCACAGCTCTAACTTCTTGAGCTTCTCCCATGGCGAGTACTTCTACACCCTCTTCCAGACGACTATCAACGTCGAGCTGCTTAGAAATCTGGACACCACAGTACCTCGCCTCATGAAAGCTTCATCTCAGAATCCCACTATGGTAACTCTGCACAGCATTCTCCACGTTGCAGGACACGTTCTGCATTTTTAAGAGCTTATCTGTGACCGGTTCTTATATTTCTTTAGGTGAGCGTGTTGCTGAATGGTATGCTGGACCACAGCTTCAGAGAGCGCTCTGTGAGGAAGACTCAAGGCAAACAGCTGGTCGAAGACGTGCTCAGAAGATGGGACAATCTGGAGTCTTGGTGGGAAGGACGCTCTGCTACTCCAGAGAGTAAAACCGCCACGCTCCTGCTGCTCTCCAAGCTCCTACAGGTTTAATGAAGTTTGCATCACTGTTGCTTACTTGTACTTTTTCATTATGTTGATTTTTCATGGGATGTTTTTACCTCTGTCATCAGATCGACTCCTCTGTCAGCTCCAGTATGAACCATGAAGCCTTCAGACCAGTGTTTTCCACTTTCACTTTGCTGCTGGTTGACATGAATCTACCTCTGAACCTCAAGGTAAAAGACAGAGTCGGACCGTTCATGAAAAAACATGTGAAAGTCATGGAATTTTAAGTCTCATTTTTCAGGCCTGGAAAAGTCATAACATTAAGGAACTTTGGATTTTTAATTTTTTTTTTTAACCTGTCCTGTTCAGTGCTGTCAATATAAGTGTACTGGTGCCACGAGTTCCTTGAAGATTTTGATTGAAGAGGGTTTTTAACCTTAGATCAATTCCCCCTATTGGTTGGATTTAATCATTTTATTACTGTACTGATATTACCTGATGGGAGAACAGGACAGGGGTTATACACAAACAAACATTGATACAGACCCTGAAATGGAAACAAACAACAGGCGAAAACTGAATTTTGGAAAATCTTGGAATAGTCAGGGAATGTAAGGAGGGAAACTCTCCTACAAGATCCTCAGGGAGACATGTAAAAGAAGAGTGAATAACTGTAACAACATAAGTAGAGCATAAATAAAAATAAGCTCCAAATGATGTAATATTTAAATTTAAGGCCAAGGCTGAAATTATATTCAGAAAGGTGGGTTCCAAATTCAGACATTTTAATTAAATAAATCACCTGTGGAGCAGTTAAATTAACTTCCTGAGTGGGTTTGTCCCTGTCATCAGGCAAAAATCAGCTGTAAATCCACATTAGAAAGCTGAATAATTTCAAAATAAAATACAATTTTACATAGCGTCACATTATAACAAAAGTTATCTCATGACACTTTACATTTAGAGCTGGTCTAAACCAGACTGATGCCAAATTACAGAAACCCAACAGATTCCTCCAGGAGAAAACACTTAGTGACAGTGGCAATAATAATAATAATTTGCATATCTGAAAAGGGCCATTCATCCATTTCATCTGAATTCGGTGAAAGCATCCCAGACAGATGTAGACACTCAAGACAAATTTAATTTATTCAGGAAACCTCAGGGATTAGGTGCTGGGAGGGGTTGTTATTGTTATTTGACTAAATATAATTTTGAATCTGTTGGCAATCCTTAAAAAAATATCTCATTAGCTTATTAGTTTGAGTATTTTAAGTGAAACTCACCAGCAGTTAGAGAATGAAAGATCCTTCCATTTAATTTTCATATAATAATTAGCTTAACTGCACTTCTCCTCATGTTGTGAGCAGTTATGGAAATCCTATTATCAATTTTTAAGGTCGGGGAAAAGTTGTGAAATGTTTGTCGGTGGTTGGTTTTGTTTCTCCGTTCAGAGCCAGGCCCTGTTGGTGTTGCCGTTCTTCACCACCCTCCCGGAAGAGGGTCTGTCTGAGCTGCAGAGAGCCCTGGATGCTCTGGTGGCCTCCCACTTCCCCATGCAGTCGGACGAGTTCGCCAAAGGTTCCCTTCACCGCAACAACTACATGGACTGTATCCGAAAGGTAACGTCGCAGAGTCCAGTGGAAAACATTATACACCTGAAGACATTTGACCTGGAATAAACCTATAATGCAGTTAACTGATTTGTTGCTCAGTTGAGTCCAAGACTGTTGTTAAGAAGAAAACTTTTGACAAGAAGTGCTTTTAAAATATTTTCTTTGTACTTAAAAGACTGAATCTAGTATGAAATGCTGGCAGGGCACAGTGTTGGTTTTGCTGATGAGAATTAAAAGATTAGAGCCTGTTATGATATTTTGTTATTTATCAGGTTTCTATGCTTTGAGTAATGATGCATAAAGTTTTTATTTGCATGATAAAAGATCTTTATTTCTGTGGTTATAGTCTGCATATCTACCTGATCTCATCTAACCCTGACTTTTAGGTCAAATAGGCTAAATATCTGTTCAGTGCACCCACCTAAAGACCTGTGGTGTTCCAGGTATTTTGAGACTACAGCATCTAATCTAAATTGATTTGATTTTAGCAGGCTGCTAACAGCATTTGATCTGTTTAGATGGTTGTTTGTAATATAGTACATATAGTAGTATAGTATAATATAGCACCAGTTCTTCTTTTTTATTGTTCATTTTCTGTTTTTGATTGCTTTTAGTACCAATTTTATGGTGTATATTTACTCTCCTAAAGTGCTTTGTGACTTTTTTTTTTACTTGTAACGTAAGATAAGTAGTGAAAATGACTGTTGATAATGATAATACTAATCTACATTTTTCGGTCTTTTAATAGGTCGTAACCGCAGACTAACATTCATGTTTGTCTTTCAGTTGCTGGATGCCTTGGAGCTTTCCCAGAGTCCCCTGCTGCTCAAGCTGCTGGCAGGGATTCTGTGTCGAGATAAAAAACACATAATGGAGGAGCAGTTTCAGATCTGTTTCCAAAGGATCGCCAAGCGGTAAGTGAAGCATTCGCAGCTGCTCTTTGTCTTATGTTCAGGGTTCCCGCGGAGTCTTAAAAACTCTTGAAAGTCTTGAATTTACAAATCTGCATTTAATACCTTACAAAAGTCTTTAAAGGTATTAAATTGAATTCAATAAACATGAATCTACCTCTGAACCTCAAGGTAAAAGACAGGGTTGCTACGTTCATTCAAAAACATGTGAAAGTCATGGAATTTTAAGTTTCATTTTTCAGGCTTGGAAAAGTCATGAC
The DNA here is from genome assembly GCA_037367295.1 of Apogon hyalosoma. Taxonomy (NCBI): domain Eukaryota; kingdom Metazoa; phylum Chordata; class Actinopteri; order Kurtiformes; family Apogonidae; genus Apogon; species Apogon hyalosoma. Next base: position 87,959 of record JAPQRP010000015.1, read on the forward strand.
ATTAACAGGGCTCCGGCAGGGTCTCAAAAAGTCTTAAACGTCTTGAATTTACAAATCTGCATTTAATACCTTAAAAAAGTCTTTAAAGGTATTACATTTGATATGGTAGGTCTTAAGTTATGTTGCCATAAACTTGTTTGCTATAGTGTGTTTAAATGTGTCTGGGAAATGTAAGTAACATTAATCGACTCAATTTCATCTGTTCCAACCTGACAATTTATAGTGAAATTAGTAACCATAGTAATCGCTAACTTTGCAGCCCCCGGTGAGAAATAACTTGAAACGGTTGGAGTAAATAAAAAAAAAATCCTAAATGCTAGGAGTGATTAATTTTGGCAGGTATGGCTGTGAAATAGGCTGTGAAATGGGCATTAAATTCTGTTCTAAGTAGTCTTAAAAAGTCTTAAATTTAGCCTGTAGGAACCCTGTGTGTTGCATTGTATCATATGTGCGGGCGTTGCTTTTCACATCACTAAACAGGGCAAGTAAAGAGCGGCAGCTGCAGTTACTGTGTGCAGTTCATGAGGTGATTCAGAAGGGGGATGTGCCCATGACCTCCATGCTGCAGGCCATGATGGACAGAGTCCTGCTGCCGCTGGCCTCTCACTGTAGCACCAAAGCCCTGGACGACTTCTTTGTGGCAAATGTGTCAGGCATCATTGCTTTGCTGCTTAGCCGCTTCACTAAGGTTTGTTTCATGACCCTGCAGTTATACTTCACTTCCAGAAGTATTAGCAGTATTTCAGATCAGAGAAAAATTCTGAAATGTAATGATTAACCCATAAAGACCCAAACATCCACCGGTGATCAAAAGCATCTACCGATCTAAAATGTTTATTAACCACTGATCCACTAATTCGATCAATGCATGTAACTATATCAGATATTATGTTCAGAGGCTCCGTAGTGTACGTGGAAACTCCATCATCTTCTACAACATTGATTCACCTGTAAAACCCATTGAGTTTGATACACAGTGAATGACAGTGGATGGAGACACTTGTTTATATGTTCAGTTAATGATATATTTGTCTGAAAGAGTCACTTTTTCTTCAGTTTTTTCTTTTTCTGATATAATAACCCTCAACTTTAATCTGAGCTTTTGTGAAAATCTACATGATGGTTAAATCAAATATGAGAAAATGCTAGATTTTCACAGAAAAAATGCAAAACACAGAGGATAATATTATAATAAATGGCAGTAAATCACTTCAGAAAGGTGAAGTACCAGGAAAAATATCATTTAGAAACTGTCACAAAAGTAGAACTGGTTCTTCATGGGATAAATATGTTTTTATATCCTGGTGTCAGTCGAGCGACACGGCATTTGAAGTCCAGTTGCTGAAGAAGACCGGCTGCTACAAACTGATGGAGCTCCTTTATTCTCGGCTTCCAAAAGAAGATGTTTATTCCAAGGAATCCCGCATCAATCGGGCCTACTGTCAGTTTGACAAAACCGAGGGAAACGAGTTGTCCAAGGCCTTGATCAAGTAAGATGTCTCAGTGCATTAAGTATAAAAGACAGTGACAGTGATTTTAACATTTCCTTATTTTTTGGTTCGATTTAATTCAGGTCGTGTTTTGAGGCATTCACTGAGAACATGGCCGGAGAAACCCAGCTCCTTGAACTCCGGAGGCAGTATCACTGCGCTGCGTACAACTGTGCCATCGCCGTCATCAGCTGCAGCTTCAGTGAACCCAAATTCTACTACGGCTTTCTCTTCAGCGAGAAACCAGAGAAGGTACAGAAGGTCATTTTGGTTCAGTTACTAAAGACAGAAACAAAACTGTGATTTTAGAGGACTCGACTCTTTCTGTTTCCATGTGTAGAATCAGTTCATTCTGGAAAATATCATCGACGTTGGAAGGACCTACAACTTTCCGATTGAAATTGAGGTATGTTTAGGTTCTTTTTTCAGGGTGGTGTCGTTTTGCTGTAATCATGGTTATCTATTTATTTATTTGTTTGTTTGTTTGTTTGTTTGTTGATGTAGGTTCCACTCGAGAGAAAGAAGAAATACATCATGATTCGGAAAGAAGCGAACGAGGAGAATGGAGGTATGACGTCTCCTTACTGTAAATCAGCTGATGATGTGGGTCTAATGTAGAAAATAAGGAACTACTGAGCTTTTTTTTTTTTTTTGTTTGCCTTCAATATTCTGGAGTGTTCTGTTTGGATTTGTGGTTTCTCTTTGCCTTTTGTTCACTTTTGTGTTTTATTTCTACTTATGTTCAAAATACAGTTTATCATTACCATATTTGGACCCCATTTAAAATGCAGTCTTTATCTGGATTTCAACTGGATCTCCCGGTTTACACCTGCACATTATCGGGGTTTTCACATGGTTGTGGTTCTTCAGTTATAAGCTTTGAAACTTTGGTAAATAGGTGAAAATTGACAGAGAATAGATGGACCAGGACAGGTTAAAATGGACTCCATGCCAGATTTTAATTTTTTTTTTTTTACTTCTTGCTAGATCTTTAAAGTAAAATGATTGTCTTTGTCTATGAGGAGACTTATCATAATTATGTTTTTGATAAGGTTCTGAGGTACATATAACCTGAAATAAATACAGGGTTTGTACGGGTGCTTGAAATCCTTGAAAATACTTGAATTTCAATGTTGCGTTTTCAAGGTCTGAAAAGTGCTTGGATTTTAGTTTAAGTGCTTGAAAGTGTTTGCAATTATAACTCTGTGATGTGATTTATTGATTTATTTTTTAATATTAACTCTGCCAGATTAGATGTCAAGCCAAAGCTACTTACAGAGAGTTGGAACATTTTGAAAAATAAAACTTTATGTCAAAAAAGAAAATTAGCGGGTGCTCTCAGGTCGACTCCAGGTACATTTTCATCTTAGTCTTTGTCTCAGTGCGAGTGCGTCTGAAGAACACCAAGTAGCTTCCCTTTTTTTGGAAAAAAAAATTCAGTGATTTCCTTTCATTTCTAAACTTTTTGCAATTATGAAACATAATTTTAGTTGTTTATAGCATAATACAATGTACATCATTGTGATAAAAAGTGAAAAAAATAATCGTGAGTATATGTATTCCTGTAGATATGTATTTTACCCCAGAGATAAGGTGCTGTGCTGGGAAAAATTTGGAAATTACCCTCAAAAGTGCTGTAATTTGAAAAATGAAAAATTTGTATGAACCCTGTAAATAGAATCACAGATCATTAATCAAACTGTAATGACACTAAATCTTGTACTGATAGTTTTCTTTAATAACTGGGCAGCGATTTCTTGCAGTGTAAATGTAATTGTAAATGTAAATGAGATCTTATTGTCTGGTGATGTAGTGCTGCACATACCCAGTGGTCATATGGGTCAATGCATTGTTGCTGTTTCTGCAGAGGCGCCGGTTTACCTTTCCTCCCAGTCCTACATGGCCGACAGCAGCCTGAGTGAAGAGATGAGTCAGTTTGATTTCTCCACCGGAGTCCAAAGCTTCTCATTCAGCTCCCAAAACCCCCAAGGACACAGACGAGCCGTTGTAAAAAAAGTAACTCATTTAAGTTTCCTCCCAAAAATGGCTCCACGTTTCACATATTTAATTGATATGTAACAGCTGATGCTGTTTTAAAGCTTAATATTTTGGAGTTGATGACAATAAGAGTTTTTGTTTTTATAAATGTAGGAGACAGAGGAGACAAATCTGTCCCAGGATGCATCTGTGGATCTAGAGATGGATGAGCTGAATCAACATGAATGCATGGCAGCCGTGACTGCTCTTATTGGACACATGCAAAGGAACAACATAACCCCTAAAGTCGAACAGGTCAGTGCCGTTAACAGGGCTTTAATTTATCTGTAAAGAATCCTTACTGTCATGTGTGAAACATATAATTGAATTAAAGTGGATTTAAGTTTTATTCTATCACATTATTGTTTTGGCAAAGATGGTCATAATTGTTAACAATTTACTACAGAAGAAAAAAAAAATCTGTTAAAAAATAATAAATACAAACACAAGAAAAATGAATAAAATAATCAACAAAATGAAGGAAAACTAACAAAAACATATCAAAATTATGAACAAAATAATCAACAAAATCAATAAGCATTAATAAAATGCACAAAAAAACAAACAAAATTTTCAATAAAAAAAACAAAAATGGAAAAGAATGAACAAAATCAACAAAAATTTCTAAAATACACTGTATTAAAAATAGGAAAAGTGGCTGATCTGAACCTTTTGATTGATCATAGTGTCTCATATATTATATTGTATTACATTATGTTGTGATATGATAATTTTATTCTGACATGACTGAACTAAAAACAGATCAATGAATAGATGAAAATCTCCACATTTCTGAGCTAAGACTGATGTTGAAGACCTGACAACAGAAAATGTGATCTGGTATATTGTTTAAAAAAAACTGCACAGATTAATCAATTATTAACTATTAATAGTGGTGGAAAGATAGTAGATTTACTGAGTGATCTTGGCAGTGGGAGTTGGAACTTTTTTTGTGTAAGCTGGTGACATTTTTTTTTTTTTTTAAACTCATAAAACAGGGAAACGTTCCAACTGATCTTCCTCCATGGATGAAGTTTCTACATGGAAAACTGTCGAACCCGGCCACTCCTCTGAATATCCGGCTCTTCATCTCAAAGCTGCTCATCAACTCAGAGGAGGTGAAGTGCTTCCTCCTCTCCACACGTTTGTCCACTCCTGACTCCTGACTAATTTTCCTGTTATCGTCCCGTCCCTCCAGGTTTTCCGGCCCTACGCCAAACACTGGCTCGGTCCTCTCCTGCAGCTCGTCGTCTCTGGAAACAACGGAGGAGACGGGATCCATTTCATGGTGGTGGACGTGGTGGTCACAGTGCTGTCCTGGACGAGCCTCGCCAGCCCCAAGGTTACTGAAAACAGAAAATATAGCACAAGTTTATCAGTTTACTGCAGAAATAGCAGATATCCATAGGTATGTTGTAAATGAACAGTCTCTGAGGAGAAACCGTAATAAAAGATTATGTACATGAGTTTTATTCACATCAAATTTAGAAACCCCTGTTCATTTTATGTGATTTCATTATAATAAAATGATCTCACATGTTCAACACTATTTATATTTAGTAAAGCAACTAAAAGAAACGTGACATTATAGTGAATAAAATGTTGAATGTCTCTGAATTGAGTTGATTTGTGCAGAGTGTAGGTTTATGCAGATGCAGTAGATTCATGGGGTTTGAGGTTTTTGACTTCATTTGACTAAAACCTGCTCATTTTCACACAGTGTTTGACTACTGTCTTCACAATATTTATTAAAAAACACGCATTTTGTAGATTTTCACATCATAATGATGAAAAAAACTGTAAAAATGATGACATTTGTGTGATTATTTATGAGGTAATCAGGATGTTCCGGAGTATTTCTTCATATTTTCTTGTGACATTATAGGGGAGCAGCTAATGATTATTTTATTTGTTCACTATATTCTTGATTAATTCAGTAGCTGTTTGGATTTTTCTATAAAATGTGAAATATGCTTTTTGTCTCCCCTAGTCTATTTCTTTCTACTTGGCATTTTCTCCACATTCTGCAGAAAAATACATCCATGTTTTCATTCACCATTAAATCGAACAACATAAGCTCTAAATGTAACAAAATGAACAGAATGGGATAAAAAAGGACAAACAATGAATTGAAATGAAAAGCATTCAAGAAAATGACCAAAAATTTGTATGATAAGCTTTACATAAAAAAAAAATTGAATGAAACATAAACCAAACTAACTAGAAAATGAACATAAATTAATAAAGTAGCTGACAAAATAAACAAATTTCAACAAAAGCTAAACAAAACAATCCACCAACAGCCATTTTTATGTGACTTTGTGCAGGAATTTTAACTGGGTGGAAAAAATACTCAGGTGCTCATGTTGTATCAGTAGGAAAACCTGCTTGTCTGCTGCAATGTGCTCTAAAACATATAAAACGCTTTCTATTTAGTTATTTGATGTTCCATGTTATATCTTGATTGCTGTTTTGTTGTCAGGGTAACCCACGGGATGAGGTGCTCGCCAACCGGCTGCTAGAGTTTCTGATGAAACACAGCTTCCACTCGAAGAGGGCTGTTTTCCGCCACAACCTGGAGATCATCCGTACGCTGGTTGAGTGCTGGAAAGACTGTCTGCATGTGCCGTACAGGTAAAACATTAATGCGCCTTTTCATCTGTAAATGTGCTTATGAAACAAGCTGAAAGTCAGCGTTACACAGAAGACAGATCCACAGTAAGTGGATGTCAGTGTTGTTTTCAGGATGCTTAATGCAAAATGATTTGAAGTTTGCTATTTTGTGATTCTGTGATTTATTTATATTGTCGTGTAAATAGCATGATGTTTATATGTGTATATACAGTCCTGTGCAAAAGTCTTATTCCACCTTTATCTTTGTTGTTTCTGCAGGGTTGAATTGAACATACATAATTATTTCTCATTCTCTATTTTTCAGATACAACAAGAAAATACAGGAAATATGTGTACAGCCTTAAAAGACACAAATAAACAGGATGTAAAGGGTAAAGTCAGTATTTAGTGTGACCTCTGACCCCTGACAAGAAGCAGCACAAACCATTAGAAACAGCTGACGTGTGTTGAATGAAACGTGGAATAAAACATCAGAAAATGAATGCAATAAATCTCATATTGTCTGAAGAATAAGTGCAAAGGGAGGTCACACTAAATACGACCGCTTTGGTTTATAGAAGCTATTTATAACCTGAAACTTTTGTTTGTCCTGCTGTACATACTTCACATATAAGAAAAATGCATATGTGTGGTTATTAAACTTTACCTAACCAACAAACCTGATACTGGACTAGGACTTTTACACAGGTCTGTATGTGCAGCTTCAACTGTTTCAACCTATTTAGCAGTGCTGCTGCCTCGGGGAGTCTTAAATGAGTAAAAACAACAAAAAAAGGAACATGATATTGTGCATTCATCGCTTTATGTCTCGTGTCGCTCTTCTAGTTTGATATATGAACGATTCTGTGGCACCGACTCGAACAGTAAAGACAACTCTGTTGGACTTCAGCTGCTGGGAATCATCCTCGCCAACAACCTCCCTGCTTATGACACCTCATGTGGAATAGAATATGAGAGGTAAGCCGCCACTCAAACCTGCTACACGTCACCGTTTTACTTTATAACTTGACATAGATGTGTGAGATAACTGCCATTGTGTTGGTTCTGTGTGTTTTCAGGTACATCCAGTCTCTCACCAACAACGTGTCCTATGTAAGGTATAAAGACGTCTACGCAGCTGCGGCTGAAATCATCGGCCTTGTCCTGAAGAATATGACCGAAAAGGATGATGTATGAGGCTTTAGTTGAATTTAATTTCTGTTTCATTTAATACATTTTATGGACAACAGTATTAGGACACAGCTTAGCATCTACTTTCTTCACATCTCACTTAGGAAGAAAAATCTCCCATTAAACTTTAAAGAAATATTGATGTTTATAAACTATGTGGACAAAAATATTGGGACACATCATGGCTGCAGCTGTAAGATGTCCTGTTCATGCTGATTTGAGATAGAAACATACATTTTTACTTCAAGTTTAATGGGAGGTTTTTCTTCACAAGTGAGATGTGAAGAAAGTAGATGGTTAGTTGTGGTAGAAAATTATCATTTACAGTCAGAGCAGGAAAAATATTTTATGAATTTAGAGGTGGAACATTTAAAATCATAGTCATGGATGAAACAAAAACAAAATCAATGTTGAGAGAAATGAAGTAAAATCCATCTTTGAGGCAATGATATTTACCCCAATATAAAACTATATTATGACATTTGTCATTATTGTTTTTATCCCAGACCCTTGTTAGAAAAGAAATGGCTAAATTTAACATGTTCCAATACTTTTCTCTTTATAGTGTATGTTCATTGTCAGGTTTTTATCTGAATGAATGTCACACATACTTTTTAAAATTTTAATTTTATTTTCAGCATCACCATCAGGAGCTTCTCAATCTTACCGTGACTAAGATAACAAATCTGAAGAAAAAAGACCTGGATGACAAGTTCATTATCTGCTTAAACAAAGTCTCAAAGCACTTTCCTCCATTCATGGACCGGTGAGTTTTAGTTTGAGAACATGCGCTGTGATGTGGACACGATTACGAGCTTGTAAAATCACCTGTTAGTGACCGTTTCTATCTTCCCTTTCAGGTTTGTCAACTTTGTCTTCTACCTCCTGCCGAAGCTCCACGGCATCTTAAAAACAAATTGTTTGGAGTGTGTGTTGAGCCGAGCAGACGTCATCCCTGACATCTTTTTACAGCTGAAGACCACGGGCTTCATTCAGATGATGGGTCACAGGTACGTCACTTATTTTTGTCGGTGTGTAGCGTGCAGTTGTACTCACCTAATAACCAGGGTTGTCATCGTTTAAATTTGTTTTATTAAATGTATATGCCTTATGAAGAAGAGCCATTTATTCACATAGATTTTGATAGTATTACCTACAAAATACAATTTTAGACATGTTTCTACACTTTCCCATTATTTTAATGATATATTCCAGTGCTTTTGTGAAGCTAAGACTTTGGTAAACTATTTCAAGCACCAAAACACTTCCACATGGATGATGGTGTGTTTTCATAAGAGATTGAACCTTTTCACAATTCAGACGTATGATTTTCAACATTTAGGCTAAATTATATCTTTATACAGAGGTGTGTTTGTGTGTGTGTGTTTAACTTGTTTGATTTTATATTTATTCTTGACTGTTCTTATAATATATGCATCTGTTTTACTCTGAGCACTTTACAGAAGATAAAAACATGTTTTGTTGCACTGTACTATGGTATTTTGTAATGACAATAAAGCTTATTCTATTCTATTATATTCTACTTTGTTCTATTATAGAGTAAAAATGGTAGCAGTATACATAAAGCTGAGATTCCTAAAAAAATTATGTAAAACACTTGGTTTTTGTGTTATTTGCAAATACCTTGAAAGGTGAATTTAAGGAAGTATGTTGAAATAAAAATAAAATACCCTGATACCTGAGTGTTTTAAATAACCACAGTTAGATTGTAGTTTTTGTTTGTTTATGGTTTTACCTTCGGCCCTTGTCGCAGGGTATTGTCATCAGTTCGTTGTCCGTCTGTCTGTCCATCTTTCTGTCAGTATATGCAAAAACTTTGGCATACACCAGTAGTTTTAAACTGGGGGTGGGTCAGATAGTCAGTGATAAGGAAACCCTGGTGGGGACTGAAGGCCGAGGGGTTTCAACTGCAGGCATGTTATGTTGTAGTCATGTGTCTGTGTTTTAACTCTGACTCAGGGATGAAGTGAGGCAGAGAGTGTGTCTGGACATCATCTATAAGATAATCAGCCTCCTGACTCCAGTTCAGCTTCAGGAGCTCATGGGCGCTGTGACGGCGTTCATTTCCCATCCTTCACCGGTTTGCAGAGAGAGGATGTACGACATCCTCATGTGGATCCTCGACAACTACAGGTCAGTCTATGAATCTATGTATGATCTTTATTTACATGATTTCTGCCAAAACATTCAGATAATATGACAGTAACTGCCCCAAGAGCTACCGTGACTATTTGATAAATCGATTAGTTATCAGTTATTAGATTAAATTCACTACGTTTTATAACTGATTTGAGTAATTTCAAGTTCTAGTTCAGAGAGTTGTTAGGATTTTAAACATCGGTTTTATTCAGTCTTAGAAATCTGGTAATATTCACCTGATAATTTATTCATTATAGTGAGTTTTTTTTCTCTTGGTTGAATATTTTGTTCATATTTTTTATCCATTAGTTTAATTTGCTCCTTATTTTTCATGAGCAGAGGCTTTTACAACTTCAAATCAGACAGAATAAGTACAATCTGTGTTTTTATCATACTTATGCTTTTTATTTTCAACAACAGGAGAAATAAATGTCAAATAGTGCATAGTAGGTGTGAGAAGACAAAATATTCTGGTTGAGACTTGTTCAATGTGAATATTTGTAATTCTTCACCATTTTCAGATGTTTTTCAAACTGAATAAAAAGGAGATATGAAACTCAATTGATCAAGATGAATGCCACAACATTATTTATCTTAATAATTGCGCTGAGGCTTGTGTCACTTAAATCAACATTGGACAAAATGCTTCTGTAAAAAAACACAACTTTTTGCATGTATATTAGTTTTTTGGGTTGTTGGGCTGAATTATCCATGTATAGAATTATACTATCATACTGTTCTTTTTGCACCAGTGACCAAGAAACAATGGAAGACAACGTGTCAGTAGAAGTTTTAAACACAGCTAAAGAAACGCTGCTTCAGGGATTGTCTGAAGAAAACCAAGGTCTTCAGTAAGTCAATAATGTTTACATACAGGAAAAACATCATTAATGTGTAAAATGAACATGTCCCTTTGTTCCAGAAACTGTTGAGAATATACATTTTTTGTCATTTAGAAAATGTATTCATTACAGGAAGTAATGCAGTGAAATAATCCAAAGAGTGTGTATTTGTGTTTAAGTATATCAGGACTAATGTGTTATTTAAGAGTTTAGAATCACTATTTGGTGTTGTTTGCTGATTCTTAATCTCAGTTCTCATGTTTACAGTCATTCATGTTGCTTTTTGGGTATTTTATGTCGCTCACGGTACAAAAATACATGCAGATTGATTCGATTTGGGATTTATACTTTAGATCATTCATCCTTATGTTGATCTGACCTAAATCTCATTTAAAACAATGAGGGGAAATGCTACAATGGTGTCTAGAAATATATAGTGGGATTATTATTTTTTCCAGACCCGTGTTAGATAAATATATTTCCATGTGACACTTGAAGCTGAAATTGAATTGATGAAAAAAATATGAGTCAGTTTATCCTGTTAAACCCTGAGACCTTTCCAGTCAGAACTTAGTATTAGCTTAACAGTGCAAAGTTTTCTGACAGTTGGTTTTGTTGAACTTTTAGTTTTTAGCTATAATATGTGTATGTTGCTACAAGCGTTGCATAGCATTACCATGGCAACAGACAAACTTAAGAGGCTACATAAGGAATTATGTCCAGTAATATTAAAACTATAATCTGATTTTATTTTAATTCCACTTCTTTTTTCCCTTTTCTATCACAATGGTATCATGTATAATATTTTATATATATTGTTATTTTATGCATTGTATTTTTGTCATTCAATGAAAATATATTCTCACTGCACAATATGCTCTTCAGTTCCAAATTTTTTCGACTGAAATGACATCATCTGTTATCCTTTCAGGCTTTACGTGCATAACTTCTGGAGCCAGGAGAAGCGCCTTCCCACTGCCACCTTCGAGCGAATGCTGATGGTGCTACGTTCTTTGTACACCAATCAAATAGAAAGGTGTTTCTTGAGCTTGGCGACCAACCTGCTGCTGGAAATGACCAGCCAGAGTCCCGACTTTAAACGGAACATGTTCGAGTATCCGCTGTCAGAATGTACCTTCCAGGTCAGTGGATTAAAAAAAATGAAGAAAAAAACTATATTCTGAGATAATGCACTGAAAAGGAGGTCTTCATTGGTGTGTTGTGATCAATAATCTCTTCTGTCCAGGACTATGTGATTGATTCCAACTGGCGCTTCAGGAGCACAGTAATGACCCCCATGTTTGTTGAGACCCAAAGCTCACAAAGCCCTGAAAGCGTGGTTGCATCCCAGTCTGGATCTATGAAGGGAAGACTTCGAGCTACCCAGACTTCCTTAGAGTTTAGCCAAACCCAGACCACCGGTACTGCAGTGATTTAACATCCGACTCAAACCGTACAGTGTATTAAACTTCTGCAGACATTTCAGCCAGTTAATTGTTTTCACCTTTTTTTCCCCCAGGTCGACGTTCAGCCTATAACTGGCTGACCGGCAGCAGCGTGGACACTCTTGCAGAATACACACTCGGCTCTGAATCCATGTCTTCGTTGTTGGTGTTTGATAAAAAAGAGAGACAAGCTCCAGCCAGACGACCAGTAGGAGAAGGTTTTGGCCTAAGGCGTCTCACTGCATCCACAGATGAGGTGGACAGTCGTACTAGAGGTATGAGAGAGAACATCATTTAGGCAAGGCAGGTTTATTTGTAAAGCACAGTTCATGTACAAAACAAATAAAAGTGCCTTACATAAAACATTAAAATCATTACAGCGAAGTATGAAAGAAAGAGTTACTTACTGATATTGAATTGCAGAGGCCCCAAAATGGATCCTTGAGGAACTCCACAAATCATTTGTTTGTTCAGATTTGTAGTTACTTATACATACAAAATAGTCCATGTCGAACCAGTTTAGTACTGTGGGGATAATATTTAAAATTAGCTTTATTGGCCAAGTATGTGAACACATACAAGAAATTTGGCTTTGTTTTTTTTTTTAGCTCATGACCTACAATTTCAACATAAACCCAAACACACTTAAACATAGGCCTAATATAAACAAACATTCAACTAGAGACAAGGACAACAATGGGTTGAGAATATTTAAGATAAATATGAATAACTGGGTAGATGTGTACAGAGAACTGGTCTATTAAAATATGTGTTTATGTATACATATATATGTATATTTACAAAGAGGATTTATACTGTAATATGTAGAGTGCAAATTAGAATTTTATACAGCGAGTAGATGTGTACAGGTCTATCAAAAAAATATATGTTTGGATCTATATTGTATAGAGTTTCATACAGAGTGCAGATATAAGTTTGTGAGTGGGTGAACTGGAGTCGGAGGGGCACTGACACTTATTGATAATTTAATCAATCATCTGCCTATCTCTCCTCTGAAAACCATTTGCTTCTTTATTTCAACAGCACAAAATGAACAACGTGATAACATCCTGAGATTAAGGCGTAGGTTTCTCAAGGACCAGGAGAAAGTCAGCTTGAGATATGCACAAAAAGAGATACAGCAGCAGAAGCAGAAGAAGGTATGGGACACACCTGGATTTAATAATAAGAGGACCGTCACAAGTAGCATTGTCAATGAGCGATTGTGTGATGGTCGTGTTGCGTTATCTAACAGGAAGAAAAAGCTGATCGAAGGCTGCGAAAGGAGGCTCAGGTGACTCTGTATCGTAACTACAGAGTGGGAGATTTTCCAGACGTCCAGATCCCGTACAGCAGCCTCATCGCACCGCTACAAGCCCTCGCCCAGGTAGGACCAACACTCCTTTATGAACAAGCAGTTTCAATCAACAACATCACAGGTGTTAAACATAAGGCCCGCGGGCCAAAACCAGCCCAGCAAAGGGTCAAGATCGGCCCTCGGGATGAATTTGTGGAATGCAAAAATTACACTGAAGATATTAACAATCATTTTAGCTCAGGGCCATATTCAGACCAATTTGATCTCAAGTGTGTCAGATCGGTAAAATACTAAAATTGCATCATGACAAAGTTTGCATTTACAAACTATCCTTTCACAAAATCGTGAATAACTTGAACAAACTGAAATGTCTTTATAGAAGTAAGTGAAATTTTAACAATATCCTTCCTTTTTATAAATGTTTTCTGTCTTTGTAGATCCACTGCGATCTGTAAGTTTTCACGCATATGTAAAAATAATAAGCTGAGGCGTAATATGATTAAAATTGCACTTATTTTTCTTTATAAATTTCACTTTTATGGTGATTGTTCATGTTTTCACACTTTTTAAAAGATAATTTGTAGATGTGAAGGTTTTCATAATGTAAGATTACTCTTATCACTGTAAAACAAACAGAAAAACTTGGTGTTGACATTATTTCTATATTTTTATGTTATTTTACTGGTCTGACCCATTTCAGATCATACTGGGAGGATGTGGCCCTGAACTAAAATGAGTGTGACACCCCTGAACTACATCATAACTATATTAAATGCAATATATGATTTATTGCTCTTTTTTTTTTTGCATTTATTCCTTGTAGAAAGATCCGATTTTAGCCAAGCAGCTGTTCAGCTCCCTGTTTGCTGGCATCCTCCAAGAAGTGGAAAAGCACAAATCAGCAGAGGAGAGGCAGAAGATTAAAGAGGAGCTGAGATGCAACATGAACACATTCCTCAACAAGAGTACAATCTGCTACCCACCGTTTGTGGCATGTGTGCAGGTGTGGAAAATAAGACCAGAAGTGGAAATGTACCACGCAAGTGCTTATTGCTGTTAATTTTTTTTTTTTTATTTAACTCTTAAAGACCTAGTGCTACTTTTAATGGCAGTTCCCGAATGATTTCTTCTCTATTTAACCTTTCTTAAGCAATTTATCACCAACTATTATAATATTATCCTATGTATTTTTTTTTTTTTTAAATCGGGTATTCTACATTTAATTTACTGATCATGTAGATGTTCATGAAAGCTCACATTGAAGTTGAGGATTATTATATCAAAAACAGAGAAAACTCAAGAAAAAGTGAATTTTTCAGCAAAATATATCATTAACTGAACATAAAAACAAGTGTTTCCATCCACTGTCATTGATCCAACTCCATGGGTTTCACCGGTGAATCAATTTTGTAGAAAATGATGGCGTTTCCATGGTAACTATGGAGCCTCTGAACATATCTGATGACCGTGAAAAGATGACAAACTGCATTTTACATCAATTATTTACATGTATTGATAGGTATAGTGGTTCAACAGGTATTAAACATTTTAGATGAGTAGGTGCTTTTGGTCCGTGGTAGATGTTTGGGTCTTTAAGGGTTAACAATGAAAATCTTTTCATCTTTTACAAGGGAGTCCTGGCTAAGATAGGCAGCAGCAAATACAATACGCAGTTACAAAATGACACGGTTAAAACACATATAACAGACACATTTAACAAGAAATACTTAGGAAAAAAAGCATTTATAAGCAGATTAAGAAAAACAAGGGCAAGTTATGGAATCGATCTAAAGAATTCTCAGTATGGACTTAAAAGCACTCAAAGAAATTAACTGCGTTAGTTTCCAGTCCTTCTGCAGCTGATTCCATGCATAAGGTGCAGAGTAAACGAAAGCCCTTTGGCCCAGTTCTGTACGGGCGTATGGACCAGAAAGTAACACATGATAATTTGTAATAATGTTTTTAAGTGAAGCTGTCGGTTGTTTCGTCAGGACATGTGCTACCAGCATAAAGATCTGCTGCAGCTCAACCCTGCAGATGTCAGCTCCACCTGCCTGATGAGTCTGCAGCAGCCGTCGGGTATCCTGCTGCTGGAGGAGGGCCTGTTGCATGCTGGTCCACAAAGCGAACCGCCCGCCAAACGCTCACGAGGGCGCAAAGAGATCCCCCCCGACACCAATAAATGGATCCACCTCGCAAGGTATTACAGTCAACTTTATCAGAGTGATGCTGCGAGAAAAATGAGGATGTATAGTGTGTGTTTTAGTGTGTGGGTTGGTGATGATGTTAGCAGGAGGAGCACAGCAGAAATATTTATCTATTCTCTATCTATTGACCTTTTTTTTGGGTTTTAAACAAGAATAAACAAACAAAACTATCAGTGTATATAAATCAAAATGAGAACTTTTTTTTTAAATTGTGCGTTGTTACCATTTTCTACAAAATCAAAGACTGGTTGTGCCTGAAAAGCTGCAAAAAAATTATACAGTAAATATTTTATCCACTTCAGGTGTATACAGGACAATATATTAAATTAATGTTGTTTTGTTTTTCCTTTATGAATCTCATGAGCAAAGTCTAAATTTCAAAACCATTCTTACCATTATGGCTGTCTCACAAAACAAAAATTAAAAATGCAGCTTCTTGTTCACTATATCTTCATTGTGATTATGTAACTTAATTTTTTAGCTTCTTTGAAATTGTTTTTTTTAACAAATAAAGTGCATAAACTAAACTGTCTTGAGTCCATGTAGACATTAAAACATCTAGTTGCATCATAAATCTTAACCAAAAAAAGAAGGTATTCATTTTTACCACCCTACCTTAAATGTATTTGTGTCATATCACATAAAATATCACACGAAACTAGATTTATATTTTATCTAATAGTAAATTGTTTTCACTTTTGCATTGAGTAAGACAAAAGCTGAAAAGGTGCTTCTTTCTAAATTATCTTTTTTTTTAATTACTATACTTCATATTATTCCACATAATTTATTATTGTATATTAATGAAAAACACTGGTTAAGAACATTTAATTACTTGATTTCAACATTTTACGATTCCACCACACAGGTATTTTTGTCATTATTTCCCAGATATTCTCTCAAAATGGACTAAAACCAGATAATTTAGACTAGACCCTCAAGAAAAGAATGTGTGCAAGTATTTCTATTTTTATTCCCTAGTGCTAAATGCAAATTTAATCGAAATAAATGCATACAAAAACTACGCACACAAGTCAGATGCTCCATCTCCCTAGATTGGTCATGAGAATCCATTAGCAGCGGATTATAGGGAAGCCTGAAGATATATTTGATGTGATGCTGCTCAGGTTTTTAAATGACTTTTCCTAGAATTTAACAAACCCCTCTTTTGTTCTTTCACATCAGTCAGGTACTACCCTGATCCACACTGCTGTATCTGTATAAATCAGTCATTAGTGACAGTGTGTGTGTGACTGTGGAGTGAATCAGTAATGGATTCTGTGTAATGTGATTTGAGTGCTTGGGGAAAAAAAACTACACAAATATATTCCCTTATTATATTATTGTGTGTGTGCTCTTTTTGTGTCTTTTGGTCTCCAGGCTTTACAGATCATTAGAGGACTATGATGTTGTACGTGGAATCTTTGGGGGTAAAGTCGGGACCAAATCCATCACTTGTGCGGCTCTTCAAGCTGAAGCCTACACTGACTTTGCAGAAGCCGTGAAACTTTACAATGAGGTACTGAGAACGGAGAATCGCCCCATTTATGAATTTATTTAGTGCCTCCAAGACGAGCATGAAAACAGCAACATAAAGTGTGTGTGGGTATTACTAATTTGCAACCTCTGTGGTTTGATTGGCTTGTACACAGAAGACGTTTGAATCTGTCAGCAGAACCTAGAGATAAAATGTTCAGCTTGAAAATATGCAGACGTTGAATTAAAGGTGCCCTGCCACACATTGTTCATTACTCGTGGTAAGGTCTGAAGTTCTACCATGGACTCTGTAACATTTTCTGTGGAAAGAAAAATGCCTTGGTTACCAAGTTTCAAGAAAGCCTGCTGGAAGACTCGGCTCGATTTGCGCCGGTTCTCATGATTATTCAACATGCTAATCTGCTAGACTCTTGATTGGCTAACAGCTAGCCAATGAGAGCCTGGCTTTTCAGCATCCTTTACCCTTTACCCTGCACAACAAGTAGAGGAACTGGCGGAAACCGAAAATGAAACTTAACGTGCTTTGAATGGCCGACTGCCGGCTTCTGTGCCTCTCTTGTTCGGCGGATCTTACATGGAATTTTCACAACTTCTAAATTGTATCCACTGGGCCCCCTCCACTGCTGGGTCCTATGAATTTGTTGTGTTTACCCCCCCTTTACGGCGCCCCAGCTTGCTGTATACAAAAACTCTCACCGAGTTAGAAGAGTTCTGTAGGCGTGATCTTACCCAGGTGAGCTCATGACTAGTTATGAGCTCATGCATTAACACGTCACACTGAACAGCTTTTCTAATTGACCTGATTTCTCCTCTTATTTTTTTTCAGTGGTGATAGCAGACAGAGGAGGTAGCAGTTCATTTTCAAATTCACTACATAAAACAAACAGCTATGGACCTAACATATTTTAAGAAATAGAAGTAAAAACAGTTTTGTGTGGCTAGGCACCTTTAAGTCAAACAACAAAACATGAAACCAACAGTGTGAATAAAGTAAATCTTGAAAAAAAGAATACCTAAAGTTATGTTATATGTCGTGTTATAAAAATAATATCACCATAACATTTGTCATTCTGTGAGTTTAATGAATGAGTGATGATGTTGCATTCAAGGCTCTGAACACCGATGACTGGACTGACGGAGAACCCACAGACTCTGAGAAGGACTTCTGGGAAATTGCTGCGATGGAGGCCTACAGCCACCTGACTGAGTGGAAGTCTCTGCAGTACTGTTCCACCGTGTACATCGACGAAAAGACTCCACCCAACCTCGACAAGATCTGGTCGGAGCCTTTGCACCAGGTACATAAGCCACACATTGGCATCGACCGATGTTTCTTTTCTTTACAATGTAGAATGCTGTATATTTTTCTCTTATATTTTCACTCTAAGCCTTTATTTTCTTCTTTATGTTAGAAATACATTTATATTCCAATTATTCAAACAAAACCTCAGTCTTTTGTTGAATGTGCAGTGAATAACTTAATTACTGATATATTTTTTTTTTTCGCTTTTCATCGAAGGAAATGTATTTGCGGCACATGATTCGCAGCATGCTGAAGCAGCTGCAGCTCGGCGAGTGGGACCAAACCCTCCTCAGCTTCATCGACAAAGCCATGAGGGTCGAAGACCGCAAGAAGCTGCTGGAAAGTCACTACAGCCAAGAGCTCAGCTTACTTTACATCCTGCAGGAGGACTATGACCGGGCCAAATACTACACCAAGTCCGCCATGCAGCTCTTCCTGCAGGTCTGCTCTGCCATATATAACTGCACAGTTTGTCTGTTTGATTGTACTTTAGCTTGTTTAAGTATTTATTAACCACAAGCACTGTGACCCAAATCGCTTACTCACATTATACAGTCGTGGAAAAAATTATTAGACCACCCTTGTTTTCTTCAATTTCTTGTTCATTTTAATGCCTGGTACAACTTAAGGTGCATTTGTTTGGACAAATATAATGATAACAACAAAAATAGCTCATAGTAGTTTAATTTCAGAGCTGATATCT